>JARHVA010002358.1:0-297500 GCA_037957365.1 Torreya grandis
GAGAGAGAGAGAGAAGAAGACAAGTCAAAGGGTCACAAGGAAAATTATAAATCCAATTAAATTAGTTATAAATTCATATGAATATGTATTTGGTTTGAACCATGAAATATTAGGAGCTCCAAGTGTCAATCTAAGTCACAAACCTCATGAAAAGTGGCAAGAAAACCACTCAACTGCCTCAAAAAAACTACCTTGATAATTAGACCTGTTTGAATCTCTTATAACTTATGATGAGTATTAAAAATTATTTTAATATAAGGGTATACTCTTATAAATTATCCTCCATTCATTGATTCCATGCCTAATCCTATAGTTTTTTTTGAAAGTTATCCATCATCATCTTTTGTCTAGAAAACTGCCCTTTCATGCACCCTACATACCTGGCCTCCAAATTTCATTTATTTGATCATGAAAATACATGGGATGAATTTCATGACACATTTAAATACCCTCCATGGTCATATAATAATAATAATAAACACCTTAAAATAAGCCCACTTGAAGTTTTCCATTTTCTTCACTAGCTTGTCCAATATGCTAGTTTTCGCTAGTTGAGTTGAAACACATGATTGGGAAACTTAAAATTTATTTTATGGAATTAAATGAATATTAGGATTTATCTTAAGTATTAATATTTCACCCAAATTTTTTTCATATCATGAATCCTTCTAGAACCTGTAAAACACAAAATATGGTCAAAAGGAGCCTATTTTGCACCTCATCTATACAAGTCCGTACAAATTGATTTCATGGGAGGGATATAAAGAGAGTAATTTTCAACATGAAATATCTATTATGGTCAAAATATTCCATTAATTTATCTTTCCAAGATCATCTTCTCTATCAGGTCATTGTTGAGGGTTTAGGAGGGTTTTGAGTAGTTTCTAGTCTTCAGCTTGGCTCATAAAGATTGGATGTCAAATTTGAAAAAAAATCTAATAAAATTGGTTTTAAGGACCCTTAATGTAATTCCCAAACTTTTTTTACTCCCATGGAAAACCTCCAAAGAGATATGAGTATCACAACTTGCCTTGTCAAGCTTGCTTTTCCAATTTGCATAGGTCTGAGTGGGTTTTGGGCTCAAAAATGACCTTATTTGGATTTAATTGTAATATTAAAGTTATTAATTCCCTAATATTCCCATAAAATAATTTATAAATTATTTTGGATGCACATTTCATGATATAATGGTAAAGACCCTTTCATTTGGTCTTGGCCTAAGTGTTGTTCCATAGGCTCACGTATAAATTCTGTCTTGGATCATTATATTTGATTTAATTACATATAAAATGACTAAAAACATCTGATATGACATTAAAAACATGATTACATCAGTTTTAAATTCAAATTCGGTCCAAAAATTAAAGTGACTCTAATTGTTTGAGCCTCTAGGCATAAATATGTGTATTAGGGTTAACTACAACTTTATATGTCCAGACCACCTTGTTTGGTGTGTAAAAACTTATAAAACCTTCACACAATGAACTCCAAACCTCTGGTTCATTTTTCCTATCTCGTTTTTAAATAATGGAAGGTTTGTGCATGGCGAAAGTGTCCTCTATCTGAGACAAAATAGAGGGAAATTCCCCTATTTACACAGTAAAATAAAATATAGGAGGATATTATAAAACTCACAAGGATAATATTTAAAAAAATTTACCCCTTGGTTTCAAGTCTATACCCCCAAACCACCTCAATTTCCAAGGAAGACTAGTCAGGGAAGGACTATGTGCGAACCTTCTCCAAATGAACTGTATGTGAATGATGAGGATATTTTATTTTATTTAATTAAAATTAAAAGAGTAAAAATATTTTTCATAATCATTATGAATAATCCTTAGTTTCCTTTGTCACCTAAAATCCTCTTATCTCTCGCCATGTTTTGAATTCTTAAGGTTTGTTGGGTAAACCCTGACTGTACCATGTTTTGGACTGTGTTGACAGCTAAAATCACACCTGTAGGTTAAATTTCATGAGAAAAACATATAAAATGGTTTTATGGAATGTATTTAAACCTAAATAATTATTTATCAATGTTTTGGTCCTTTTTCATCTTGAGTTTATGCAATACTAACCCTATATAGCGAGTTTCATCTCCCTTTCTATCTCAGTCATAGTCAATTGACAATAGGTGCACATATTAGTGAAAATTAGGTGTACTTGAGCTTGATTAAGATTATTTAATATATTAAATAATATGTAAAACCATTTTATTTTATCCTAATATATTTATTTTCCTTGGAGGAACTAAACACCATTAAGACATCAAGCAAACACAACTCTATTTTCAAACCTAGTTAACTAAGGCATATACCTTTAAAACCTTGTTGTAGGTGTAATTACTTGATATAGAGATTATGAAGATAATTATGATCATTTATAATTTTCCTAGTTCTTTTGTCCATCATTTTACCCTTTCCAAGTATTACACGTACTTTTAACTCACTACACTGAGTCCTTTTTAGAGGATTGAGAAACCTTGCTTGTAGGTCTCTATTAGGTACATATATTAGCTTCAAGGAGTTTGGCTATGATACATGGAGGAACTAAATTGACAAATGAGGTACATATAATATATTCTCATGAATTTTTCCCACTTTTTATGAGCAAGGATACCACCAAAATGCTTTGACTGAATCACTACCTATAGGTGGACTTTTAGGAACCTATACGGACTGAGAGTGGTCATATGGGAACATGACACAACTTCACAACCTCTATAGATTGTCCTTTAGATCATGAATTCCATATAAATCATAAAAACTATTCAATAATTAAAACCTATCCTATTTATCCACCTATAGGAGTAAGAGGTCTCTTTTGACTCAAGTTTGTAGAGGATATAGTTGTTTTTAGTGTCTCCATTGGTACGTTTGAGCTATCAAAACACTAGTCTCTATTGATCATCATTTCTTCAAACCTAGATTATCTCTCTTTTATGATATATGTTTCAAATTAAACCTAGATAGGTGTCCAAAATCTCCATGGTATACATGTGAAAAGACATCCAAAAAACCTTAAGACCTTTGTTCTACTTCTTTTGGGAAAAGGGTCCCTGAACTCAGTCATGAGTTTCAAACATGATTTCACACCTTTCCTTTCCCCCTTTGACACTTAAAATAGGTTGTAATGGGTCCACCAGATGCTATGTATTTTAAATGTCTTTATCATATATTAAAACATCACATTCAAAACCTGTATAGCCCTAAAGTACTACATGTAGGTAGTCATTAGTATGCACAAGGATTAGAGTTAAGTTGGGCAGTGTACAATATATCCATGTTTGTGATCTTCTCTATCTACATCAAGTATATAAATACATTATTAATTCTTAAATTCCTCAAAATAGTTCCAAAACCTTTTCTAAAATGTGGATTTAAACTTCATAGCACCTGTAGGTGCATATTCATGGTGATTATGTGAGGGTGTCTCATGTGACTGCTCAGTCACTCTTCTTTGCAAGCACTTTGAATGTTTGATTCACCAGTCTATGATGTTTGATGAAACAAAAATAATGAAACACATTAAATATACTCATGTGAACATGTCATAAAGGTTTCAAACATATGCTTTCTAAATACTGATTATGTGTGATAGTTATAGGTGAGACTGGTTATGTGGCATTCAATGACTACACTTTTATGGATATTACTTGGAGAATGTAATTTTTATCATATGAGATAATTATAAAATTTAAAATTAGTATATACTCATAAAAAACTCTTATAATCATTGACAACACATGAGAATTTGAAAAAAATGGTGGAAAACTGGTCTGTCACCCCAATTGAGAATAGTCTAAATTTTGAGATTATTTTCTCATCAGAACATATTAAAACATGAAAAAAAATCATGGGAGACATAATGGGATATGTATAAAATTCTATATAACAAATATTATCAATCTATTTGTACATATCTATACAAACCAAGAGAAAATCGATAGGGTGCATAGATTAGCAGGCAGTTTTTGAAGCTGAACTTCAAATGGATGGTTCATAAAGCATGTCTGATGAAAATTAAAAAATTTGGTATTAAATTGGATCTACCTAATTTTACTATCACCTCCTAGAATATTTTTACTTGAAATCCATTGTACTGACCATACCAAGAAAAAGCCTGAGTGTCACTTCAATTTGCTAAGAAGGGCAAAAATGTAGTAGAATGGTTTTGTGAAAAAAAAGGAAATTAAAAATAAAATAATTCATGTAAATGAGTGTGGTGAATTTGAAGAGACACTTTCCACCATTTTCCAAGTGGCACACTTCTCAAAGAGGTTGTACAAATGCTAAACTCTTCCATTTCTTTAAAAAAATTGATTTTTCTTCTCATGAACCTATAAATTTTAGTATTTTCAGTTAATTAAGACCTATAATGACACAAGGTGCATGAAATAATTTTTTTAAAAAAACTTGTACAAAGCATTAAATACACATTTTTTGACCTCAAAATGACCCAAAATTGATACGAGGAATAAAAGAACTAATGACCAAGGCTAGTACAACATTAATTGACATAAATTAACCTATAATCTAACCAATTAAAATATATAAGACCCACTATAGAACTAAAATATAAATTTTTTACCTATAGGTTCCCCAATTTGACTAAAAAGTCAAATTTGGTCAACACCTAGGTCAATACGATGACTAGGCCAACTCTTGTGACTGTGTCTATGGTCACTTATTTATACATGTTTCATGGGATTTACACCACTATGTGGAGCACACAAAGTGTTCTTCCATGATTTAGAGTGATTTTCAAAGTCTTTTTAAGGATCCAACTATGATTTATGTCACACCTCCTCCTCCTCTTCCTATTGTCTCTTTTGATACTATTTTACTCTCTCATCCCACTTTTGTTTCTTGTGATGATACATCCATGGTGGACATTGATATTCATTCTATTTAGCCCTCATTATAGGATGAGATTATACTAGACTTTAGTTATTTCATTTCAAATACTAAACTTGTTCTTCTGTAGATTGCTTCTCTTTTAGAGCCTTCACAGACTTACATTTCAAAGGACATTACTAATTCTAGTGAGAGTATACACATTGATAGTATCGACAAATTATATGTTCCTATGGATATTCATCTTAAAGATATGAGTGCTTTGTTTGTAGACTAGTCTTCAGCATCAATGATTGTTGAGCCTTGCTCTCCTCTTCCCATGGGCATTCCTTCAGTGAATATTCCATGCCATTCTTCTTATCAAGATGTAATGAGGGTATTTATAAAACCTCTTGTTCTCTCCTCTTCATTTTATGATTCCTTATTTCTATCTTCTACATATAGGCTTATGATCCTTGATCACATTTTAGCACATTTAAGCACTATCAGGGAGACTTTTTAGGAGTTTACAGATATCTACATCTTGATACATGTATGCATCCCACTTAAGTGGAAATTCAATAGTTTGATAACATGGGGTTTCTTTCTTCTGAAAAGAATAGACATCATTGGTTGCATAGGGACCTACTACAACATTTTCCATGTGACATTATATGATTACCTTCTCTCTCGAATTTGTGGAGGCACACATCATTCATATTTTTTTAGGATAATTTAATAATTGCTACGTCTTTGGGTACCTCTTCAATCCTTATATTTAGGAAAAAAATTTATATCAAACCTAAGCTATGCTAGTCCTACGTTCTAGTGTTGGAGTGGGGATTTCTAGTCCTACATTCTATTATTTGAATCTCTTCATGATAGAACCTAGTTTATTATTCCTTGACAAAATTTAATAACATAAAATGATTCCCTAAAATTATTCAAAAGTTTTATGTATATTTTTAACAATTAAAACACCTTCTATAATAAATTTCTTATAAAAGTGCATGTAGGGGTGTATGGGTAGAATGCTGTAGAATTTAGTTGACTTGAGGAGGGCCGTTAACTAATTTTAGTTCCAACAAGTGGATGGAAGGCTACCTTAACCCTTATTTGGTTGGTATTTTTAAAATTTTAAGTGCAAGTTCATTAAATAGGTCATTAATGATAATAAATGTTATTATCCATAACTTTTGATTGGTAACACATATTTGAGTGCCACTTTTTGTAAAAGTGATTTATTTTTCATTCTCATTCTATCAATCCTATTTTTATTGTAAATGCACTAGATTTATAAAGTCCTATATTCAGGGGGTTTCATGTTCTATGGGCACAACTACTTTTTGCATTGTAATTCATGTACCAATTGCAACATGTAGATATATTTTTGACTATGTTTGATGTCCCCATTTTGAACATGTATTATCCCTCATCACTCCAGCACTCATTTCTCACTTGGATGCATTTTTGGTTAATCCTGATGTCACATCTATGAGTGTGCTTTAGGGGTTAATTATAATTTATATCATGTAGTCTTGCACTTCCTTCATGTCTTCTCTCAATCATGATGACTACATTTGATAGACTGTAGAGTAGGAAGGTTGAGTCTACACCATTGGTAATTGTATGGAAGACCAACTATGCTTCATGTCATGTGCACATTGAACATTCACTTATAGATCAAGATCTTATTCCATTCTTATGTGGACAATTTCAATGTTCTTATTCACCCAAGTTAGTATGATAACTGGGCCAACTCTTGTTGTTGTGTTTATGTCACTTATTGATACATGTTTCATGGGATACACCACCACATGGAGCACATAGAGTGCCCCTCCACTATTTGTAACACTCTTTAGAGTCTTTTCAGGGTTCCTATTGTTATTTATGTCACACCTCCTCCTCCTCCTCTCTTATTGTCTCTTTTTAGACTATTGTACTCTTTCATCCTAATTTTATTTCTTGTGATGATACATCCATGATGAAGAGTGCTCCTCCTTCTATCAATCCCTCACTATAGGATGCAATTCTACAAGACCTTAAGTGTCACATTTCATATTATACATTTTTTCTTAGGTAATTGTTTACCTTGTAAAGCCTTCATAGACTTACATTTTAGAGGATTTTATTGGAATTTATTTATTCCATTTAGAGTAGACAAATTGAGAGTATCGACAACTCATATGTTCTTGTGGGCATGCATCTTGTGTGTGTGTGTGTGTGTGTGTGTGTGTGTGTGTGTGTGTGTGTGTGTGTATGCACGTGCACGCACGTGTGCTTCATTTATAGATCAGTGTTTAGTTTTGATGGTTGTTGAGCCTTGCTCTCCTCTTCCCATGGACATTATTTCAGTGAACATTCCATACCAAACTTCTTATCTTGATGTAATTATGGTACTTATAAACCCTCATGTTCTCTCCCCTTCATTATATGCTTCTTTAATGCAATCTTCTATAGTTAGGCTTGTGATTCCTAATCACACTTTGGAATATTTGAGCACTAGTAGGGAGACTTTTGAGCATTTTCGTGCAATATACATAATGATTCCTATATTCATTTTACTTGAGTGGGAATTAAATAGTTTGATAATTTTGGGTTTCTTTATTCTAAAAGGAAGAGATATCCTTTATTGTAGAGGGACCTACTACAACATTCACCGTGTAACATCATGTGATTATCTTCTCTATCTTCTTTGTGGAGGCAGCCATCTTTCATATTTTTCTAGGATACTAGGGTCATAGCTATGTACTTGGGTACCTCATCAAGCCTCATTTTTGGGACCAAATTTTTTGCTGCACCTAAGCTATGCTTAAGCAGGGTTGTTGAAGTGGGGATTTCTAGTCTTACTTTCTCTTCTTTGTCTCTCTTTTTTGGGGGAGTTTTTTTCAACTGGTTTTCCTCCTTTTACTCCACATTTTGAGATTTGAATTATACATGGGAACCTCAATATGCCTTATTTCCTCATATTAGAATCCATAAAAGCCAATTACCCATTATCTAGATGAATTAGCCACTAGGTAATATTTACAAAATCAACATCTTTGGGCACTGCCATTATTGCATGTACAGGGCTTCAACTAGCTCAATTCCCATGGATGTCTATTTCCATTTGTAGTATGGAATTTAATGTCATTACATTAGTTGAGAAACCCTTATAGGCTATAGACAGGTCTAAATAGGTTGTGTAAGGAGATCAAAACAATGAAAATTTAGTTTATAGTAGTTTTGGGCTTCAAATCTCTTCCCCTGCAATCACAAACTGAAAAGTAAAAATGTATTAGATCACCTATTGGTTAATTCTAACATGGTATCAGAGCTCTAGGCTCTAGTAATGAACATCAATTTTCTATTATAATAGTTTTAAATTTTTGAATAGTTTTGGTATTGTATTCTTGTTTAACTTCCAAATAGGAATTATATAGATCCACAAGTTCATTTGTATATATTTTTCCTACTACAATGAAACTTTGTTATTTGGCCTATAAATTTGCATGAATTTTATTTGTTAAAAAACAACACTTGAATTTGTTTTATTTTGGTGTTCTTAACTCATATTTGGACATCTAAAGTTTTTTAGACAAAAAAAAAACCTATCCCACACTATAGGTTGGGGTTCGATTCAGTTTTAAAAGTCCATATTTTTTTCTCAAACGCTGAGTTTTCCACTCTAACATGGGTTGACTAAATTTCATCTCTAGCAAGAGTTGATTTTATAAATGTGGAGCCTAGGTAAATGTTCATGTAATTGTTAAATGATGTGATACATGACTCTCACCTACTACACTTCCATGATCAAAACAAATACATGGAGGAACACTTACATTATCTACATCTGGTCATAGTTGGTTGATACAATAAATGATAGATAGTGGGATTCTACTCATTAATGCTTAGCTAAGTTTTGTCTTCATTTATAGACTAATTGAGGTGTGTTCCTATGTTGGCCTACATAAAATCAAATAACTATCAATTAGAGGATGTTTTTTGTAGCATACAACTTTATTCTAACTATCTTGGACTGCATTTAGCCTTATTAGACCTCATATTAGTTGTTTAGAAGGCATTTTCTAGGTTGTTTATCAATGTGGCTACATGGAGGTGTCTCCTTGGCTATGTGGTAGTTTAAATCTTAGTAGATTTAATTCTATATATGACATGTCCAAAGGATACATGGCATCCATTTTTAGTTGTTCTATTGAATTTATAACTACATGTAAGGTACATGAGAGTTCCATACTTTCCACATGCATGGTGATGCCCAATCTGAAGCTTTTCTCCTCTTTTGCATGCTAGTAAAATTAACTTTATCCATACCCTCTAATTCAATCTTAGTTTCCATGCTAACTCTAAAAAACACATGTTTTAATACACTTTAATTTTTTCCCTTAAAGACACATTTTCATTTAAAAGTGCACATGAGGGTGTGTTGGCAGGGTTATTTTATTTTTAGCTTGCTTAAGGAGGTTAGACTCTCAGTTCCAATTTCAACGACTGTATGTAAGGCTATGTTTGCCTTGTAGACCTTAGACCATCTAAACTATTTATTTCAACTTTATTAAAATAGTCCATTACTGATGATAAATTGATTATAACTTTTGATTGGTATCTCTATATTGAGCACCATATTTTTCAAAAGTTCATGTTTTTTATTTCTCACCCATTCATTCTATTTTTATTATAAAAATCAATAAATTTATAAAGTATCATATTTTAGGGGTAACCTATGTTATGGGTCCTAATGATTTTTATGTTGTACTTGATGTACCAATTGATCATACATTGATGCATTTTTAGATGTGTCCAACATATCTATTTTGAGTGTACATTATCCCTCATCACTCCCACACTGATTGCTTACTTGGATGAATTCTTGATTATGCACGACATCCCATTCATGAGAATTCTTTAAGGTTTCATTTTAGATTATCTTTTTCAATCTTGCACTTCCTTGGTGTCTTCTATCAGTCATGATGACTACATCTAAAAGAATACAGAGGTGGAAGGTTGAGTTTACACTAGTGGTCCTTCTTAGAAAGACCAATTATGATTCATGGCATGTTTACATGGAACATTATCTCATGGATCAGTTACTTATTCCATTCGTATATGGATAAATTATTGCTCCTATTAACCTAGGTCAATATGATGACTATGCCATGTTTCTTCCCATTAGGTTTCATCTTTTTACTCCACTTTTTAAGAGTTTCATTTTATGTGAGTAACTTATCAGTCCTTCTTTTTGGGATCCATTTTTTCTTTTTTGCCTGCCTAAGCTATGCTTAAGGGCGATGTTAGTGTAGGATATTTATTATTTCATTTATTTTCATGCAATTATTGTACATCTTATTCATGTTTTTGAATACAAGTAGGGTCATTGTTATAACTTTATTATGTACTCACTCTATGAGAAGATCACTTATTGGCTAATTTTAACATGGTATCAAAACTCTAGGTTTTAGAAATGAGAGTCAACACTATCTTTTTGATTTCAATTTTTGTATTCTTTTGAATTAATTAAGAAGAATTTTCAAATTATTTGTATTAGCATTTGTATGCTTTTGTATTAGCTATGTAAGGTATTTTTTTAAGAACTTCAGTGAGTCTTTACTTGTTTTTGGATTTCTAGAATAAATTTCTTTCAAGTTTAAATATTTTTATACAAATTTGTTGCCAAAAATAACTTAGGTGGTGATTTTAGGTCTCATAGGAAATTATTGTATATCTGAGGGTTTATATTTAAGGTATTCTTTATTTTTAAGCCATTTAAAAACATCTATTGCATTAATCACGTAAACTTTCATCACCATTCATAGCTTTCCAGCCTTCATAATGCTTGGGATAAAGATGAGAGTTGGAAGGCATATGGTCAATCCTTTGAGATGCCTTACTTTGCATCTTCAAACCTCATGTAGATCAAAACTATTATATACAAAGGACCCATGAATGACATTCCATCCTTGAGAATCAACAATGTTGTGTAATCATTATAAAATATATACATTGAGATGATTTACATTGATCTCTGCGAAGGTCATCCTCCCATGCACCATCATCTACCTCTTTGCCTATTCAAAAGGGTTCTTGATCTTCACAGCTTGCATGATCTAGATAGTTGTGTATTCACCACCCTAGATTTTATTCCTTATGACCTACATCTCACCTTTCTCCTACCAAATTTCATGTTGGAGTATTTGTTATATCTATTTCTCTATGATGGGTTTGTATCTGTGAATGAACTCCTTAAGTTTATGGATAGCATAATGGTGTGTGAGGGCACCCTAATCTGGATAGAAAATTTAACTCTCATAATGACCAAATCCTATTATTTAACACATAAAATATTTTTCCTGTTCTAGATCATCCCAACTCAAGACACGAGAACAATTATGCTTTTTAATTTGTGATTGTAGGGGAGGAGATTCAAACCCAAAACCATTGGAAACTATGCTTTTATTATTCTAATCCTCTTCCATGTCCTACTCAGACCTATCTATAGCCTCTAAAGATTTCTCATACATCATAACATTAAGACATTCTCCTCTTTGAATGGTAGTGCCCAAAGCTGTTGATTTTGAGATCATGAACTTGCATTCTATCTTGGAGGTACTTTTTTTTACTTTCTCCTTGCAAATTCAAATCAAAACCTAACTAATTACCTAAAATATTAAAAATTAAAGCATGATTTTATTTTACTTAAAATAGATTTACATATTTTTAATAATTAAAACACCGTCTATAAGTGTTTTCCTTTAATAGTGCATGTAGGGGTGTATGGGTAGAGTATTTTTTACTTTTGTTGACTTGAGGAGGTTGTTGGTTCTATTCCAATTCTAATTAAAGGTTACAAGACTACCTTACCCTTTGTTTGGTCAAACTTTTTAATCTTTTATGTGTAAGTTCATTAAAAAGATAATTAATGTCAATAAAGGTTATTAGCCATAACATTTTCTCGGTAAGTCATATTTTTGTGTCACCTTTTAAAAAAGTGATTTATTTTTAATTACCATTACATCAGTCCTACTTTTATTGTAAATGCACTAAAGTTATAAAGTACCATATTCAAGGGGTTGTCTATGTTATCGGCCCTACTACTTTATGCATTGTACTTCATGCACTAATTGCTCACATGTGGATGCATTTTCAGTTGTTCCTAATGTCCCTATTTTTATCATGCACTATTTCTTTACTTCTACAACAATTTTTCACTTGGATGCATTCTCGACAGTGTCTAAAATCCCATTCATGAGCATGCAGTATTGTACCATAATTGTAATTTATACCATGCAATCTTGCACTTCCTTGGTGTTTTATTCAGTCATGGTGACTCCTTTTTAAAAAATCTAGAGGAGAAAGGTTGATTATACAATAGTGGTCTTTCTTGGAAAGACCAATTATGCTTTATGGTGTGCTTACATGGAATATTCACTCACAGATAAGGACCTTATTCCATTCTTATATGGATAGATACCTATTCCTATTGATCCATGTTAATATGATGAATGGGATAACTCTTATGAGTATGTCTATGGTCACTTAGTAATACCTATTTTTTAGGATCCACCACCATGTAAAAAACACAATGTCCCTTCACTATTTGGAGCACACTTAAGAGTATTTTCGGGGATCCTACTGTGATTTATGTCATACCTCCTCCTCATCTTCATATTCTCTCTTCTAAAATTATTTTAATATCTCCTCCTACTTAAATTTCTTATGATTACACATCCATGGTGGATAGTTCTCTTCCAAGTAAAGAATGAGATTTTGCTAGACCTTAGTTGTATCATTGTAGAATCTAAATCTACTCCTATGTATATTATTACTCTTCTTGATCCTTTAAATACTTGAATTTTAAAGGAATTTACTGATTTTAATGAGAGTATATACATCAAGAGTATTGACGACTCATCTGTTCTTATGGACATTTAACTTTCAAATCTGAGTGCTTCATTTGCAGACCGGTCTTTAGTTTTGATAGTTGTTGAGACTTGATCTCCTCTTCTTATGAGCATTATTTCAGAGAATATCCCATACCACTCTTCTTATCTAAATGTAATGAGGGTACTTATGAACCCTCATATTATCTCACCTTCATTATATGCTTCATAATTACCATTTTCTACAGTTAAACTTGTGATTATTGATCAAAATTTGGCACATTTAAGCACTAGTAGGGAGACTTTTAAGCATTTTATAGAGATCTACATCTTGATTTCTATCTAAATTACACTTGAGTGGGAATTCAATAGTTTGATAGCTCAAGATTTCTTTCTTCCAAAAGGAAGAGACAACATTTATTGTAACATTTACCATGAAACATTTTATACCTACCTTCTCTCTCTTCTTTGTGAATGCACACATGTTTCATATTTTTGTAGGATACTGGGATCATTGTTATATACTTGGGTACCTCATTAGGGGCCCAATTTTTCATCCCACCTAATATTTTCTTAAGGTGGAGGGGGAGTGTGTTTGAGTGGGGATTTCTAGTCTTACCTTCTATTTTTTGTCTCTCTTTTGGGAGAGAGTATTTTCCCACTAGGTTTTCTCCTTTTACTCCACTTTTTCAAAGTTGCAATCTACATGGATACCTCATCAAGCTTTATTTTTGGGACCCATTTTTTATTTTCTAACCACCTAAGTTATGCTTAAGGGGGATGTTTGTGTATGATATTTATTATTACATTTATTTCTTAAATGAATTATCCCTACACATTTAGCTTCAACTTAGGTGTAACAAAGAGGTCATGTGGGTGATAGGCTGAGTTACACCTAGAGTTCCACTTGGTGTTCAACTGAGTGCCACTGTGAGTTCTCCTATGAGTTCTAAATTGAGTTATACTTAGTTAGACCATGATTTCTCAAGTGATATTAGTCCCCCTACTCCTTCTATATAATAATCTTCACTAGCCTATTGTAATAGAGTAGATAATTGGTAAGCAAGTTAAATTAATACATCAGGAAATTATTACACATCTTATTGAATATTTTCAAATATAAGTAGGATTTTTAGTATATAACTATTGTGTGATCACAATAAAATAATATCACCTATTGGCCAATTCTTGTTGTTATAAAAATATGGACATGTGCCTCCATAAAGAAGAGAGAGAAGGTAAGTGCAAAATGTCACATGGAAAATGTTGTATTAGGTATCTCTTCAATAAATTGTGTATATTCATTTAAAAATAAATAAAATTCAAGATATAAAACTATTTAATTGTCACTCAATTGGAATACAAATAAGAATAATGATGTAAATCTCTAGAAAATACTCAAAAATCTCCCAGTAGTGCTCAAATGTGTTAAAGTCTTATCAATGATCACAATTCTAACTATAGAAGATGGTAATAAGGATGTATATAATTAATGTGAGAGAAAAAAAAGGATTATAAGTATGCTCATTACATATAGAGAAGAGTCGAATGGAACGTTCTCTTAAGTAATGTCTATGGGAAGAGGGGATAAAGGCTCAACAACTGTCAAAACCAAAGACTGGTCTTCAAATGAAGCCTTCATATCTGGAAGATGGAATGTCCACATGAACATATGACATTGATACTCTCAATGTGTATACTATCACTGAAACCAATAAAGTCCTCTAAAATGCAAGTTTGTGAAGTCTTTAGAAGAGAAAGAATCTTCACATGAATATATTTAGTATCTATAATGAGACAACTAAAGTCTATTTTTTTTATCTTATATTAAAGGATTGATATAAGGAAGAGAAATATACACCATGGATGTGTCATCACAAGAAATTTAAGAAAGAGGAGAGAGTATAATAAACTCACAAGAGACAATAGGAAGAGGAGGAGAAAGTGTGATATAAATCATAGAAGGATCCTGAAAAAGACTCTAAAGTGTGATATAAATAGTGAAGGGACACTCTGTATGATTCACATTGTGGTGTATATCCCATAAAATATGTATCATTAAGTGACCATATACATATCCATAAGAGTTTTCCCATTCATCGTATTGACCTGGGTCAATAGCAATAGTAATCTATCCTTATAAGAATGGAATGAGGTCTTGATATATGAGTTATTGTTCCATGTACGCATGGTATGAAGCATAATTGGTCTTACCAAGAAATACCACTACTGTAGAATCAACCTTACTCTTCTAGAGTCCCTCAAATGGAGATGTCAAGATTGAGAAAAGACAATAAAGAAGTGCAAGGTTGCATGTTATAAATTATAATGATGCTAGAATATTGCATGTTCATGAATGAGATGTCAGAGACTATGGAGAATACATCAAAGTGATAAATTGGTGTAAGAATCAATAAAAATAGCGATTTCTAAGAATAGGGATGTCGAGCACAATCAAAAATGCATCCAAATGTGAACAATCAGTGTATGATGTATAATGTACAAAGTAATAGTTCCCAAACAAATACAACCCCCCTAAATATGGCACATTATAACTTTAGTCTATTTATAATAAAAATAGGACCGATGGAATTGGAATGATTTTTTTTTTTTTTGAAAATCAGCACTCAAATCTGAGATACTAAGCAAAATTTATGGCTAATAAAATTTCCCATCATTAATGACCTTTTAAATAAAATATCACTTAAAAGTTGAAAAAAATTGACCTAACAAAGGGTAAATTAGTCATCTAGTAACTTGTTAGAAGAAAAACAAAATCACCAACGTCCTTAAGTCAAAAAAAGTTAAAAATAGTATTCCTACACACCCCTATGTACACTTTTAAAGGAAAAATCTTATAAAAGTTATTTTAATTATTAAAAATATGCAAAGATAATTTAAATAAAAATAAAACATGATTTAATTTTTAATCCTTTTATTGCATTATTTAGTTTTTAATTTGAATTTTCAAGGAGAATGTAAAATATGTGCCACCAAGGTAGAATGCAAGTCCAGGATCCCAAAATAAGTAGTCTTGGGTGTTGTAAATGATGCATGTTTGGGTTTATAATTAGCTCGATACTCAAGGATCTCTATTTCCATTTGGCGAGGAGAAGATCATGATGTTACACTAGCTGAGAGACCTTTGGAGGATATCGACAGGTCTGAGTATGCCATAGAAGGAGATCAAAATAATTTAAATACACTTTCTAGTGGTTCTAAGTTTGAATCTCTTCCCCTACAGACAAAAAATAAAAATCACAATATTTATCATGTCTTGAGTTGGGTTGATCCAGCATAGGACTAATATTTTATGTGTAGAAAATAATAGGATTTGGCAATTGTGAGGGTTTTATTTTCTATAATGATCAATCCCAATTCTAGATCAATGTTTCCTCACCTACCATTATACACTCAATAAATTCAAGGAGTTCATTCATAGCTACAAACCCATCATGATGAAATGAAGAGGACAAACACTTTAACATGCAACGTGGTAGGAGAATGGTGAGAAGTAGGCTTCAAGGACCAAAAGTTAGGGTGTTGAATACACAGTTGACCAGATCATGTAATTCATCAATATTAAGAGTTGTTTTGAATAGGAAAAGAGGTGGATGATGGCATGTAGGAGGATGACTTTAGCATAGATCAATGTAAATAAGCTCAACATGCATCTTTTACAATGATTATATAGTGTTGTTTATTCTTGGTGATGGAATATCATTCATGGGTCCTTTGTATACACTAGTTTGGATCCACATGAGGCTTGAAGATGTAGAGTAAGGAATCTCAAGGCCTTGAATAGATGCCTTACAACTCTCATCTTTATCCTAGGCCATGTGAAGGCTGGGTGGTTTTGAATGGTGAGGGAAATACAGGTGGTTGATGACATAAAAGTTTTTAAACACCTTAGAAAGAAAGAATAACTTAGATTCAAACCCTTATATCTGTAAGACTCACCTATGAGACTTTAAATCTCCACATGAATGTTTTTTAGTGACACATTTGCATATAAATTTTTGAACATGAAGAAATTCATGCTAGAACTCCATAAACAAGCAAAGACTCATTGAAAATCTTGAAAAAATACCTTATACATCCAATAAAAAATCATGCATAAGCCAATACAAATAATATGCAAATTCCTCTTAATTAATTAAAGAGAATACAAAAATAGAAATCAAACAAATAAATTGATGATAATTACCAAAACTTAGAGCTCTGATACTATGTCATAATTGGCCAATAAATGATCTTCTAGTAGAGTGAGCACATAAGAATTCTATAGTAATGACCCTGTTAGTATTCAAAAATATGCAAGAGGATGTGTAATAATTATCTGATGTATTAAGCTTCATTGCTTACCAATTCTCTACTCTACTACACTAGCCTAGTGAAAAGGAATATGTAAGAGTAGGGGAGTAACCTCATAGGATAATTCATGGTGGAACTAAATGTAACTCACTATGGAACTCATAGGAGAACTCATAGTGACACTCATTTGAACTTCAGGTAGAACTCTATGTGGTCTCATCCTCTCACCCACTTGACCTCTTTGTTACACCTAAGTAATTTGAAGTTAAAAGTGTAGGGATAATCTATTTAATAAATAAATGTAAAAATAAATAAATTACACCAATACCCTCCTTAAGCATAGTTTAGGTGGGCATAAAAGAAAAAATTGGTCCCAAAAACAAGGCCTATTAAGGTACCCACATACAATGTAACTCTCCAAAAGTGGAGTAAAAGGATAAAACTTAGTGGAAAAAACTTCCCCCCAAAAAGAGAGATGAAGAAGAGAAGCTAGGAATATAAATCTCCACTCCAACACTCCTCCTTAAGCATAGATTTGATACCATTAATTTATCTCACAATTAATTGTTATGCTTATGTATTTCTAATAATTGTTTGAGTTTTTTGACATAAGTTTTCTCTTCCTTTTGCAAGAAAGAAACCCCGAGTTGTCAAACTATTAAACTCCTGTTTAAGTGGAATATAGATAGGAATCATGATGTAGATCTCTTTAAAATGCTCAAAAGTCTCCTTGCTAGTGCTCAAATGTGACAAAGTCTATTCAATAATCACAAGCCTAATTGTATAAAATGGTAATAAAGAAGCATATAATGAAGGGGAGATAATAGGAGGGTTTATAAGTACCCTCATTACATCCAGATAAGAAGAGTGAAATAGAATATTTACTGAAAGAATGTCCATGAGAAGAGGAGAAAAAGGCTAAAAAACCATTGAAATTGAAGGCTATTCTACAAATGAATCACTCAAATTTATAAGATGAATGTCCATAGAAACATATGAATTGTCAACACTCTCAATGTGTATACCCTAATTGATATCAGTAAAGTCCTCCAAAATACAAGTCTCTGAAAGATTTGAAAGAAAAATAATCTACACATGAACGGATGTAGAATTTGTAATGAAATAACTAAGGTCAACCATAATCTCATCCTATAGTGGGGGCTCAACAAAAGGAAAAACACTATACACCATGGATGTGTCATCACAAGAAATAGAAACAGGAGTAGAGTATAATAGTTTTAGAAGAGATAATAAGATGAGGAAAGGAAGTGTGATATAAATCAAAGTAGGATCCTTGAAAGGAATATAAAGAGTGCTTCAAACATTGAGGGACACCCTATGTGCTTCACATGGTGGTGTTAATGCCATGAAATGTGCATCAATTAGTGACCATACACATAGTCACAAGAGTTGGCCTAGTCATCTTATTAACATGGGTCAATAGGAACATGAATATGTCAATATAACAATGGAATAAGGTCTTGATCTATAAGTGAATGTGTCATGTACACATGCCATGAACTATAGGTTTTATTCTAAAGAAGGACCATTGGTGAAAACTCAATCTTCCTCCTATGGAGTCTCTCAAATGGAGTCATCATGATTGAGAGAAGACGCCAAGGAAGTGAAAGACTGTATAGTACAAAATTCAATGATTCTATAATATTGCATGTTCATGAATGGGATGTTAGACACTATCGAGAATGCATCTAAGTGATTAATAGTGAAATAATCAATCAAAATAGTTCATACTCAAAATAGGGGTATAAAGCATAGCCAAAAATGCATCCACATGTGAGAAATTAGTGCATAAAGTAAAATTCAAAAAGTAGTAGGGCTCATAACATAAACAAACCCCTGAATATGGAACTTTATAACTTTAGTACATTTATAAAAAAAAATAGGATTGATGGAAATTGAATGGAAAATAAAGAAATGTTTCAAAAAGTGGCACTCAAATATGAGTTACCAAGAAAAAGTTATGGCTAATAACATTTCCCATCATTAATGACCTTTTTAACAAAATTGTACTTAAAATCTTAAATTTTTTGACCAAACAAAGGGTAAGGTAGTCTTTCAGCCACTCATTGGAAATAAAATGGAACCACTAACCTCCTCAAGTAAAAATAAGTCAAAAATACTCTTGTTATACACCCCTATGTGCACTTTTAAAGGAAAAAACTTATAGAAAGTGTTTCAATTTTTAACAATATGCAATCTATTTTAAATATTAAAAATTATTTAATTTTTAATCCTTTCATGGAATTAGTTAGATTTTGCATTGAATTTAAAAGGAGAAAGTAAAAATAGTGCTGCCAAGGTAGAATGCAAGTCTAAGATCTCAAAATCAACAATTTAGGACACTACCATTGATGCATGTATATGTTTGCAACTAGCTCAATGCCCATGATCTTTCTTGCCATTTAAAGAGGAGAATATCATGCCGTTATTCTAGTCGAGAGACCCTTGGAGGTTGTAGATAGGACTAAGTAGGCCATGTAAGGAGATCAGAACAATGCAAATATATTTTATAATGGTTCTGGGTTTGAATCTCTTCCCTTACAATCACAAACTAAAAAATATAATTATTTTTGTATCTTGAGCTAGGCTTATCTAGTGCATTACTAATATTTTCTATGTGTAAAATAATAGGATTTGGTCATTATGTGGGTTCTATTTGCTATAGTGATCAATCCTAGTTCCAAATTAGGGTACCCTCACCTGACATTCTATTCTCCATAAATTCAAGGTGATCATTTGCATCTACAGACCCATCATGTTAAAATGAAGAGGCCGCACACTCCAACATGTATCATGGTAGGATAAATTCAAGATATAGGTTTTAAGGATGAAAATCTTGGGTGTTGAATACATAAATGACTAGATCATGTAAGTCTTGCAGATCATGATCAATTTTGAACAGGGAAAGCGGTGGATGATGGCACTTGAGAGGATGACTTTAACAGAAATCAACATAAATCAGCTCAACTTGCATCTTGTACAATGTTTACATAACGTTATTGATTCTTAATGATGGTATGCCATTCATGGGCCTTTTGTGTGCACTAGTTTGGATCCACCTTAGGATTGAAGATGTGGAGTAAGGCATCTCAAGGCCTTGACCAGATGCCTTACAACTCTCAAATTTATCCCAAGATGTGTAAAGGTTAGATAACTACAAATAGTGAGTAAAGTTCAAGTGGTTGATACCAAAAAGGGTTTCAAATGGCTCAGCCAACAAGAATACCTTAGATCCAAACCCTCATATATGTAGGAATTGCCTATGAGACATGAAATCTCCACCTGAGTTATTTTTGGTTACAAATTTTTATGGAAAACATTAAACTTGAAGAAATACGTACTAGAAATTGAAAAACAAGCAAAAACTCACTGAAGATCTCGAAAACATACCTTATACAGCCAATACAAAAGCATAAAAATTCTAATACAAATAATATGCAAATTCCTCTTAATTAATTCAAGAGAATACATAAATAGAAATCAAATAGATAAATTGATTCTCATTACCATAATCTAGAGCTTTGATACAATGTCATAATTGGCCAATATGTGATCTTTTTAAAGAGTGGGCACACAAGAATTATATAATAATGACTCTGCTTGTATTCACAAATATTTATGAGGATGTGTAGTAACTGTATGGTGTATTATATTGCATTGCTTACCAATTTTCTGCTCTATTACAATACCCTGGTGAATAGGAATTTATATAAGGTAAGTTAAGGTATGTATATATTACTTTTAGTCATTTATTTAATAATATTGTTTTTTGGTATTCTTTTCAGTTATGCTATTTTATGTTGCTATGCATCTTTCCCAAAGCACCACCAAATGTTACAGTATTGTAACATGTGATGAGGTTTGGGTGGGGTATATGTATACACTTGATATTTCACCCTGATCACTTTAATGATATTTTCTCTTATAGAGGATTTTATATGCATTAGTCTCCTTGAATACAAACCTTAAAGGGTGCATGGGGAACAAGGTGAGATCGGTTCTCGGTTTTTTACAAAATAGGTGTTTGCACACTATTTTATCATACTATCAAATTATTATGAGTTTGATATCCTTTTATTCTCTTTTCATAATACCTCTCCATCTACTTTCCATTAATATTCACTACCTTCTCTATATCCTATTGTATCATCCTAGGTAATATAGTCTATTTCTTAATTTTTCTTTTCTATAATATATTAATCATCTAGACATAGTTTTGAGTCTATCTTCTATCATTAGTGTTGTAAATACATGGCTAATACTATAATATTTTATATGAAATCTTCCAATTGTATTGACCTAGCTGATATTGTTGGCTTGGAGTTAAAGGTTAGTTTTGGGTGTGTGTGTGTGTGTGTGTATCCTTTAACTCCAAGCCAACAATATCAGCTAGGTCAATACAATTGGAAGATTTCATATAAAATATTATAGTATTAGCCATGTATTTACAACACTAATGATAGAAGACAGACTCAAAACTATATCTAGATGATTAAGTCATATTTCATTATTACAGGAAATATAACATTCTTACACTTTGATTTCACTCACAGTTTTTACCCTAAAAAGATTCGAGAGATTTAGAGGTTTAGAACCTTATCTTTGAGGTCTTGTCTTGTATACCCATTGAAATTCAATAAGTGAGGTATTTAGAGTTCCTAATTTAGTATATTTATTTCTTCATCTTGTCATTTGATTTACTCAACCTATAAAATCTCTTGAAAAGGGCCATTTGAACCAAACAGGAAGATCGAAATGTCAACGGGTCTATTTAAATATAAGCATTTATATCCCTATATTTTTTCATTTACTTATTTAGAAAATTAGATATTCCTTAGTTTATTACTTTGTAAGTGTATGTGTTTATCCTTGTTTATGCTCTTTCTTATAACAAATAAAATAGTATAGATCTACGATTGCTTAGGCTTTCCATTTAATAGTTTAAGTTTTATATATCCTTATTTAGTTGACAATTTCACTTTACCTTCTTTACAATTACTTATCCATCATTTATTTTACTAGCACCGTACCCACCATATATTATACTTTCACCTTTAAAACCATCCTTGCAATCAATTACTCATCATTGAACCCTTGTGAGAGCTATACCCTATGTCATAGGTTTAGGCATTGGAACCCTTTCCTTTTGATGGTTGAGTATATATTAACCTCCACTAGATCTACAATTATTCTATGTACTTATCTAATCATCTAAGTATACACAGGCTTAGTTGTTATGATCATCCTTGAGTCCTAATCTGTTGACATAAAATGGATATTTAAAGGTCATCTCAACCATGCATATAATGAATAGCTAAACTCTATATTTATATTTAATGTGTCAATATTTAAGTTAAATTAATTTTATATGTTTCACTAGCTAAAATAATTATTTTAATTATTTATTTATTTATTATTAATATTATTTTTTCTTAAAATACATAAGATTTATTTTATTTTAAAATTTGTGATTTTTTTCTTTACATAACCATTATTAGTTTTTAGCATTTTTTTAATCAAATATGAATCTGAACTTTAAATATGTATTTTGAATCTCATCCAAACTTGAGTCTCGATATTATGAACTTTCAAAACAACCTGGTAGCAAAACATAACAACATGAAGGATATGCAATAGCACTAGAAGGAGGAGGTATCGGGAGTACTTCATGCATTATCATCATGGTCCCATTAGATCTCATATATCGACAAACTTGTTTCTCCACTCATCCTCTTTGTAAAAAGTGATGGAGCCCTTAACGACATGGAAAAGCATGTGTTAGACCATTTTTGCAATTTAAAATTTAACATATATATATATATATATATATATATATATATATATATATATATATATATATATATATATATTGAAACCCTGCTCTCTACATGGATTAGGTTTACAAAATGATTTTTTGGATTAGTACCAAGGACAGAGAGGTATTCATTTCACCAAATTTACTCAGGCATGATTCTGACCTCATCCTTTTTTGGTATCTCCTCAGAAATGTACCTTAATGGATGGATAGACAGTGCCTTTTACACCATCATCCTCACCATTGAACTACAACCCACATAATAACATAATTTATTTTAAATTTAATAACACCAATTTATAATTTAGCAAACTATTATCTTTCAAATTTTATAGAGTTGAGTTTAGATATCACTCCATTCTATAAAATAAAACACTAAAAAAGTAAGATTAGTGTGCCATTGTAGATGGTTGCTTCTTGGGCCATTCTGGGGTTGAGGGATTGCTCATTGTAGGGCAACTCTCTCCGTCGCGAGTAGGAGATCAATGCTATAATTGATATATTCAATGTGTATCATCCTCCGTCCTCTTAGGAAATATTTGACGGCCTATTTTATTGGCTATCTCGATGACGAAGACGTTTTGTAGTAAACGAAATATTACAACCACCTGCAATCAGATCTACGAAAAGCGGGTATTTTCAAAGGCGGTTTGGCATTGTATTACAAAATTGCATTCTGTATATTCAAAGGATTTCGCTTTACGTTTACGAAGTGATTTTTGTTCACATAATTTCGGCGGTTGTACTGGGGCTTCGGGATACAACTTCTGGTCGGGAATGTGCTGGCCGATGTGAGCATTGCATGCTGGAGAAGAAGCCACAATGTGCATCATACGTCTGTGAATAATCTGGAGTACGACTCTTATTTACAATACCTGCTGCTTTACGTAGTATCATCCAAAAATATTTAAGGGTTTGTATAGTAAATACTATGAGAAAAAATTCAACTTCAGGTGGTATTGTGTTTGATGACTGGCGATGATTAAGTATGGTTATTTTGATGATCTTTAGATTTTCTCATATGGATAAGAACCATGCTTGGCTTGCTTCACTCTCAAGCAGAAGTTTTGTAGGAAACATACTCATTTGTCGCTTTGAGTAAAATATAAATGCGACATTCAAGCGAAACGCCGACAAATTAAAGGCTTAGTTGCATGTAGGTCTGAATTTATACTGTACTGCAACATACATATTTAGCATGTTTAAATTATTCTGAGAGATGATGCCCATTTTAATATACTTAATTTTCGTGCTTTCAAGATAAATTACAGATGGCATTTTTAATGACGCATAACCTTTGTATATTGATGCCTGCCTTTCTTCTTTCTCTTTTCCTTTTCGTTTTTTCTTATATCATCTCACTCATTTAATTTTTTTTTTTTAATTTTTTAATTATATGGTTGAAGGTATTATGGAATCATTAAATTATATAGAATGTAGAAGTTTTTGTTTATTTTTCAAAAATAAATATATAATAGATTTATAATGCTCAATAAGCATATATCTAAATTAGTGACACCTTTTAATTTAGTCATGAGTAAGGAAAATCCACACCATCAAAATCATCCAGGGCATGATGCTGACTTTATCCACTTAATATTTCATATCAAGTATATAAAAGAATTTGTACTTTATTAGATGAATATAAACAACCATCATCCTCATTAGTTAGACTACAACCCTTTCAATACTCTATAAATACTTACAAAATTTCTATAATTAATATCTTTTGCTTATTTGACATATACAAAAACCAACTTCCTAAGTTAGATGGTGGGATGTCAGAATGCCTCCATATTAATTCATTTGACATATTAAAATGTTGCTTTTGCTTGATCCAATATAAACTATATTGCAAGGTAGATTATGAGATGATAAATGTTGAGATACAAAGTGTATGTTTTTGAGTAGTTTGAAATTTTGATATAAGTTTTGGAAATTCATACGATGGTTGCACAATTCAATCTTGTAGTGTGCAATGCTTACTTCTTATTTTCCAAGGATTAAAATATACATTACTCTATTTTTTCAAGTGTGATTCCTTGTAGCTTCCTACTTCAATACATCACTTTGATGAATAATGTTTATTAATTAATATGTAATATAAGGATGTATTATCATGTTTAAAATATTGTCTCACCATTTATACTTCATGAAAAGAGCTTCTATTTAAATATAATTTAATGATATATTTATTACCAAATTTAAATGTTGACAATTTGTATGACCAAAACTTCCCGTTGACTTATTTCGTGACTATAGATATTTTGTAAAGAGTCCACAATTATTTTTGGCTTTACGTTCACATGTTTTAAAAAGTAGGCCAACCTTTGACCTTTCAAAAGTGGAGCACATAGTCCTTCCATAAAGCAGTTGTGAAGTTATCTTATAACTCAAGGTATCGAAAGTGGAGGTGTTAGTAATAATAATACATTTCAACATTCCTAAAGCATTTTTTCTAAATACTCGAATGGATAGCTTTAAGATTATGGGTTTCGACTTATGTTTTCTATGAAATTCCAGGCACCTCTTACTATGTCTACAAAGATAGGACCACTCAAATTCAAAATAAAAACTTAAAATAAAAAAATTGAACCAATAATTGATTGCTATTAGTATCAACATTCATTAATACACCAATTGACAAGCAATCGAATCTTATAAACATCTATGTAAAGTTTAGTAATTCTTAAGCTAATTCCCACATACACAAATTTATAAGTCCAAATTATAAATATAAATGATTAAGTTATAATAAAAATATAAACCCAAAAAAATATATGATTTGAATTTTACATCACCGTAACATACCAATAATATCATAATTATTTTTATATAATTTCGTTTGGTAAAAATAATTTTTATAATTAATAATTAAAACGAAGTTTAAAATTATTATAACCTCCCGTAACACAGGATGCCCCCTTTTTTCATAAACATTTATTATATTCTTTCAGCTATACATTGGCCCATATTATTGTGGCTGTCATTTTAAAAACATATAGGTGTGACTTTTTTCTATCTTTCATCTTTATATATTTGAATCATATATTATGATCTTCAATCTTATTGGCAATTCTGAGCTTATTGGACATCAATATCTAAATAAAATATTTGAAAAGAAAGAGGCTGCCCTGTCAACACAAAAGTAGAATGCGTCCTCAAGTTGCTTCTTAATCATGAAGAACAAGACTATTGTTAAAGCATTAAACCTATTAGTCTTTGCAATAATTTAATGCCTTCAACCATACGCATGCATAGTGTTCTGTATTAATTATTGAAAGCAAATTTTGGGTCAACGGCCAGTTCAAATTCAAGATGGAAATAATTAGCTACTAACAGATTACCCACTTCTACAAACAAATTAATGTCAAATCAATGCAATCCCAATAATATTATGCAAATACGGTATATTTTAAAATATCGAATAAGAATATTTGCGTAATCGGTAAGACCATTATCATACTTAAAAGTTCTATTTTTAGAACCTTTATAACGGAATTTCATGGGAAACTCGCTTCAGAAGTGAAACCTTTTTTTTTCAAAAAAAAGGGAGGTTAACACGATTACTTTTAATAACCTTTCATTTAAACAACATAATACATAATAATATAGCTAACTATAAATACATTTCATTTAAGAGAAAAATAAAATTGGAAAAACAATTATTTTAAAAAACCATTTATTTGTATTTGATTTTTTTATTATTGTTTTTTATATATAAAAAAAATGGATCACTAGTTGTTTTCATTGAATATAGATTATATGATTTTGTGCTATGAATTGCTGGAAATGATTTGAATTTTGTTAGTCAAATCCATTCCATGGTTAGTATCTCTCATTATAATAGATACCTTACTTTGAATTTCATCTTCCTTCTTATTTTAAAAAAGTAATTCCATCTTCCTCTTCATTTTCAATAATTTGCACGAGTTTCACTTGCTTCAATTTTATGGGATCCGATGTCTTATGTTGTCCATTTCAAAAAAATTTATAAAACTAGATCCTTTAGCATTGGCCACTATTATAACAAAAAGGATTCATATCCAAATTAAAAATGACATTAAATTGTGTAGATTTTCATGACGTTTTAAATTTAATTGAGTTATTTTTTGAATAATGATGTTGAAAGAAAAAAGTGTACAAAGTGCCAAGTCTCTGTGGGAGGGGTAAGAAGTAGTTTTCAGAATAGTTGACAACATGTTTAAACATAGGGTGATTTTGTGTGAGAATTAATTTGAATGCCCTTTTTTAACTGGAGTAGATACTACCAACAATCAGTAAGATTGAATCTCCATTACTGTGCTTTATGGCTCACGTAGAGATACAAAAGTGTGTCTTGTTCTTGAGCTTGTAGGTTAGTTGCATCCTTGAGTAAGGACTGTTTCCATGAAAATCCACCACCACTAAGAAACATATTTTACATATAAATTATAGGAGAGGTTGATACTTTTTAGGTTAATGGCTGGTATTTGGCTTCATGTATTGATAACAGGGGAGTCAAGAATTGTACACAAAAAATCATTCAAATAAACAAAGAAAAATATTACAAACACTACATCTCTATGGAAAAAAAGCCATTTATAAAAACAAAAATAAAAAGGGATACACCAAGAAAGGAAAAGATTGAACATAAAGTGAATCCAGACAATCATACCTGCTAACACCACAAGTAAATGGCTTTCGCACCTTGCTCTATGTTGCAAGCCGTCGATGTCATTCTATATTTTGTAAATTCATGACTCTTTATAGATTAAAAAAAATACAAATTTGAAATAAACACCGAAAAGAATGCACGTAATCCACACCTATGAATACATGAGGAAGAATATTGGATGACCTATATTGAAGCCATGCTCGATAATGTTTAATGGCCTTCTACCATTAATTTCACACCTACACATGTGCTTGAAGTTGTTTTTTAGAGCGACAATACTGATAGGGTGATGGACTGATGACATTAATGGGTTGCAAAAAAATTCCATTCCATATTGAATGATGTGTTGTGGCCATCCATCACCTAAAATAATGTATATTTATAGAAAATATGCATGATAGCATTCATGAAGGAGAATTATAATTATATATATATATATATATATATATATATATATATATATATATATATATATATGTATGTTTTTGTTTTCATTTTCATTTTCATTTTCATTTTGCAATCTTAAAATTGTAAAAAAACCTTAATCTTACCAAGTAAAAAACTCAGAGATCTTACAGTTATAAAGACCACATAGTTCGAAGTCCATTTTTGTGAAAAGTTCAACTACAGAAATAATTATTTTGCCTTGCAAAGACCAGTCACTAATGAGCTGAAGGTCACAAAATCCTACTTCAAACCCCTTTCCTGCCTTTCATTAAATAGAAATATGGCATCTCCATGTCTACCTTCTTTGCAAAAGTAATGAATAAGGATATTGTACAAAACCAAGTCTAGAATATAGCCTTTTAACTTGATTCTACCACAAAGCACATGGACCATGTCTTCCCATCTGAACATAGCTATGGTTAGATGTTAGTTATGGATTTGTCTCCTTTATTGACTGAGTAAAATAAAATCAAACTACTTAAATCAAAAACCAGTGCAACCATGTTGCATGCACTGCCATTAACACAGTTGTCCCTAGCTGTCACAATATCTGATCCATTATCACAGCCACATTCCCAAGGCAAATTGCATATACATACACCACATCAAGGATAATTGGAACAAGTATTCATAATACAACTATATATATTTAATACACTAGAGACTCAAATGGTTAGATTCAATTATTGGAGGATATAAATATGAATTATTGTAATAAATTATTTTATTTTCCCTATCCATGGATTTCAACACAAATAATTATTTATTTTGCCATTGATGTAGAAAAAATAGGCCAATCTTTTAGAGGCCATAAATATTGACCCATAGCTCCGTTTGAGATCTTTCACATGTTAAAACAATTGTCTCAAAAAGTGTGATGTTGTCCTAAGCCACTCTATCCACTTAAATTTGATGTTGATATTTTTTTGAGGATATATGTGATCATCTAAAGGTCCAAAATTAAAGTTTAATGTTTTTTTCATGAATTTTCTATTTTTTAAAATTGTATATTGTTAGAACCAAACATTGAATTCAATTGAATTTCATCGCATAGGATAATTATTGTGTTTAGATTATTTTTCAATATTTATAGAGCTACACACACTTTTATTTAAAACTTACTATAAATAGAATCTGCTAAAAATAGACACTTTTTTTGGATTTTAGTTTTTTTTCAAATTTTTGCATGTCAACTTGAATTTCTAAATTGAGGCTTATTTAAGCATGGTTTGGGTTTTTAATCATTTTAAGTTATTTAATATGAATCAATACTAATTATTGTTTCATATCTTGGCATATTGTTAATTTTATTGTCTTGATAGTTTTCAAGTTCATTAGCCCTGTCCACGGATTTCAAGTCAATTAATTGTTTAGAACTACATGGAGCTAGAAAGAACATAAAAACTATTTAGCCAATTAAATTATAGTAAATATTATTATTTTAGAGCCCCGATTAAATAGCTTACAATTTAACTATAGAAAATCATTACATATTTTATGACATGAAAATCATTATTTTTGGATTGGGCAAGGGAGCAAAGATTAATGGTTGGCCAATGTTAGATGAAGGCAATATTCCCTCCCTTTGGGACTAATAAAAACTAAGCTGTTATTTCTCTCTCATTGATCCATAGTTTTGTAAGAGTAATAAATAAAATTGTATTGTATAATAATAAGAGAGTTTATGAAGAGATATCAGAATATATAAATTATACACTCTAAATTATAAGATGGAAATCTCTTCTTGTATAGCTAAATAAAATTGATAATAGTTTGGGTTAGATTAAGCACACCTTTAATAATTTGTGTGGGTACTAGTCCTGAAAACATCAAGAGGTTCAGGTCTTCCTTTAGCCAAAAATAACATACCAAGATTACAAAAAGGAATTTACCAAAAATATACATTAGGGGGATTAGGTCTCCTCTTGACTAGAAACAACTGATCAAGAATATAAGGAAGACCCAGTTGAAATATGTACCTACAATGAAAGATCAGGGGGGACTAAAAATGGAGGAACAATGAATGAACCAACAATCCTAACAGCAACTGGTGCAAGAGCCAGCCTGGATAGAGAGAGAAAAGGCCTAGGATTAAGAAGAATTCAATTTTGAATGGATCAAGAACTAGCAGAAGAAGAGCCAATACCGTATTTTACTAGTGCAACAATCATCTAGTTTTAGCTAGACTAACAACTGGCAGAGTTTAAAAGAGGCCCAAGTCTCATAATACCATCTAGGTCACCTGGGGACCAATGCTTTAATTTTTGATGGAAGATAGAGAACTAACTTGAATATAGAAGGAGCTCTAGGTCTCTAGAAGATCATATTGTCCCAAATAAGATCCCAACATGAACCAAATAACAATATCACAATTCTCTAGTGTGGGAGCCAACCTGGAAAGAGGGAGTAGAGGCCCAAGACTTAGAGGCATTTGATTTTGATTGGATAATCTTTCAATTTAGAAAGAACCATTAATTATGGAAAAAATAGCATTATCCTGAAATAGGACCCTCCCAATTTTAATATGACCCATCAACCAAATTGGACTAAAGGATCATGAGGCATAGGGCTCAAAAGAAATCTAGTTATAGATGACCAACTACCAATTTGACTGAATCAAAAACTAGCTTGAACAGAATTAGAGGTCAAGATCTCTAGAAACAATGAAGAGATAAAAAACCTTTCTGTGTCTCCAACAAGACCCAACTTGAATAGAGCATTAATAAAAGTACTTTGATATCACCACCCTAATAACAAATATTTAAATTAGATACTCAAAAATAAAACATGATAGAATCTATCTGGGTCTGGAACCACCTTGGGTACATTAGGGAGCCTAGGTCTCCAACAAACATGGAGAGAGAAATCATGCAGGCCCCCAATGGGATTCAAAACTAGAAAAATAAAATTAATATTAGCACCAATGAACCAATCAACCCATGATGGTATAAAAATGGCCTTCAAACCCATTTTTAGAGAGTGAATTTGAAAAATAAGGCTAATTATTTCCAACTAGCAAAGCAAATTCTAATAGGGCAATGGTCAGGGAAAAACATAAATGGTTCCAATATCCCAAATGGGATAAAATAAAATAAAACCTAAGACTGCCATTAACTCTAAAAATATTAAAGACAACATTTCTAGTATAGTAAAAATCATTCCTTTGAGGTCTAAGACCTTCAATCCTTTCCATATCAAGGAACCATTTTGGAAAATTATTGAGGACAATAAACTGAAATAGATTACTCCTCAGGGATAAAAACTTATACAAATCAATAGTCCTCAAATTACTTGGGCTATTCCTCAAGCCTCCAGTCCCCATGTCTGAAGCAACAACACAAGGATGAACCTCATGCTAACCTCATTGAAAGATATCAGTACACCCATCAATGCCCAAGCGAACCAAGTGTAGGTCATTGTTATTTCATCCCTCCCTTCTATCTAGGGTCAAAAAATACATTATCCATTACAGAGTAATATCAGGTTTTCCCTTAAGGGATTTAAAACACTACTCAAAATGCTCTGAAGGAGGTCCGATCCATAACATATCTTTAGGGAGGAATGACTCCCAACCCATGTCTTGGTGAAGGTCAACCAGAAAGTCTGAGTTTGCAAAGGCAATTCAAAGAAACAAGGATATCGCCAGGAAAGGACATACACATCTTCAACAAAAACAACCCAAGTGACCAAGAAAAGTTGACAATAGTTATTAAAGCCTCAACCCATGCCAAGGGATTTCCATCTCATAGTGATGATCCCAGTATCCTATAAAATGTGAAAGATGTGTGCCTCCACAAAGAATATAGAAAATGTATGCACAGAATGTTGAATGGTGAATGTTGTAGTAGGTCCCTCTACAATAAAAACTATCTCTTCCTTTCAAAAGAAATAAACCATGAGCTATCAAAATGCTAAATTCCCACTCAAGTGGAGTCTAGATAAGAATCATGATGTAGATCTTTGAAAAATGCTCAAATGTCTCCATGTTGATGCTTTAATGTGCTAAAGTCTGATTAGATATCAAAAGACTAACTATAGAAGATGGCAATGAAAAAATAGATAATGAAGGAGAGAGAAAAGCCAGAGAAGAAGATATATATGGACAATTCACTAAAGGAATGTCTATGTAAAGAGTGGTAAATGACTCACCAACTGAAGAAAGAATGTCCACATTTAGAGATGAGTCATTGATGCTCACAATAGGTGTACTCATAATGAAATTAGTAAAGTCCTCAAAAATGCAAGTCTGTGATGGCTTTGAAAGAGCAACAATATGCACTGGAATAAAAGTAGAATATGTAATAGGATGACTAAGGTCTGACAAAATCTCCTCCTATAGTGGGTGTTCGACACAAGGAAAATAAATATCCACCATAAATGTATCATGACAAAACATAAAATAATGAGCAGAGAGTACAATAATCTCAGAAAATATAATAGGAAGTAGCAGAGGAGGTTTGAAATCTCTGTAGGATCACCAAAAAGACTCTGTAGTATGTTCCAAATAATGTATGGACATTCTGTATGTTCCACATGGTAAAGACAATCCATGAAAACACAAAGTAATAGAGTGGTAAAAACATTTTCATAAGTATTAACCCACTTATCAAATTGAATAGGATCAGTGGGTGCAAGAATTTATCCATATAAAAATGGAATACGATTCTTGTGTGTGAGCAAGTGTTCCATATAAGTACATCATAAAGCATAATTATACGTCCCAATAAGGATCAATAGAGATGAAATAAATCTCCTCATCTATAATCTCTCAAATGAGCTTAATATGACTGAGAGAAGACACCATAAAAGTGCACAGATGCACAAACTACTCTGCAATAAACCCCTAAAACATGCTCATGAAAGGGATGTCAGACATAGTTGAGAATGCATCCAAGTGAGTAATCATTGATGGAGTGGGTAAACAATGGTGCACTCTCTAGAGATAGACTTCTGACTGAGATGAAAATGAGTCCATACAGATGAGAGCAATCAGTGCACAAAGTATGCTGCAGAAAGTAGTAGGACCCATAAGCCGCCTAAATTTGGCACTTTATAACTTGAATTCATTTTACAAAATAAAATATACCAATGGAAAGAGGATGAAAAAACATGCACGTTTGAAAAAAGTGGCACTCAATTCCAAGTTACCAATCAAAAGTTATAGCAAATTATGTTTTTCCATCACTAATGGTCTATTTAATTAAATTACACTTAAATTTGAAATGCCTGAGACAAATAAATTATAAAGAGGCCTTCCATCCACTCGTTGGAACCAAAATAGAGAGCATGATGTCTTTAAAACAATGAAAGACAAAAACATCCTTTCCCATACACTTTGATATTCATTTCTCTAGGAAACACTTATAGAAAGTGTTTTAATTGTTAAAAAATAAAACTATATTAAATAAAATTAAAATAGGTTTTAATTTTTAATATGTAAAGAAATAAAAAATAGTTATTTGAAAATGGTAAAAAATAGCACATTTTCTATAAAGATTATATGACAATTTTTTGTCTTTTAGCTTGGACATTATTGAGGTGCCATTTATGCATGCACAATTTTAAATCCAACCTATTCCTTCACATGTTGTGGAGAGATATGTGCCACCCACTTCTGCAAATTACCATGCACCACCAAGGTTCATGCGCAGGTCTGGAAATTGCGAAAATGGTTGGGCATTGCAATGTGAAACTCCAACAAGTCTAGAAATTAGAGAGATCCATAGTCAATTATGGTCAATTGATCTACAATAGATACAAGTTGAAATCCCAAGATTGAAGGAGAATAGTTTGATTATCATGTTATCTTTCCAAAGGCTTAGCCCAAAGGCTCTCCATGCTATAGTGAAGAGGTAGTTGAAGATTAGGATGAAATTATATTACTGAAGTATGATGCACATCTAGTTGCATAGAGGTAGACCATGCAATACTCCTTCCAATTTGGGTGTATGCTCTACCAAAAGGATCTGTATAAAGGCAATCGACAAACAAAAGAAGAATATAAAAATATATACAAGTCCTCCAATCTCTAATTTGAAATAAACCCTTCAAGCTACCAATGCAAAAGTAGAAAAATACTAAACTTTTGGTTAACCTAAATCTACTATGATACCATGTAGAAATATACCAAAATATTAGGGTTAAAAATAAGCAATAGCAAATAAGATTATTCTCCATTAAATTAAATGAAAAGAGGAGTGTACATATAGCCAAATGTTGTTAGTGTTAGTGGAATTTGACAAATGCATTAACTCCCACTTAAAATCACCTACGCTAAACCTAACCAGGGTTAATTTTAGTGAAGTATGCTAGTTACCAATGCTTGCATGTATATCTAAAGCACAATGGAAGCATTAACTGAGGTAACAAAATCATTAACTAAAACCTATCTACTAAAATACACTAACATCAGGGCTATTAGCCAGGATAAACTAAACTCTCTTTCAATCTCAAAAGGCACTAACCATACCAAAATTTTTGGATAGTCCAATATTTCACCATTATAGCTATCTCCCTCGTCATTTTCACCATATTCCTCCTCCCTTGCACTATGATTCAAAATCCTTCACCCACTTCCTTTCCCACTCACCATAACAACTTATTTTTTGGTTTCCATGAAAAATTAATAATAATAAATTGCTATAAATCTAAACAAATCTAATGATGCATGTAAATATGAATTTTTATAGTTAAATGAATAATAATATCCCTTCAACATACATAATCAACCAAATAAGAAAACTCTCTGATTAAGAGATATATTAAAAGAATAATTACTAATAATAATTAGTTTGGTTCAGTCATTTTTTCATGGTTGTTGTTTTTAGGTGTTCTTTAATATTTTATTATATTATGTTTTTAGAAATGTTTTCTCAATAATAAAAATTTGAAACCACTTACATATTGTGGAAAATATTTTTAAGCTCCGAATACCTCAAAAGATTGTAAAAAAATATTGGTTTTATTATATTTATTTGTTTTGAAAATTTTCAACTTTCAAAAAATAAACCATTACTTTTATATAACTGTTCTGAGTCATCTTATAGATCATTCATGTTGATCTCTTTCCCTTATTAATTAAAAAAGTATTTATTTAAGATACCATTAATATATCAACATACATCTCATCATCACTTAAAAGGTGTAGTATAGGTAAGTCATGTTACATCAAAAAAATACATACACCCATATAAGCTTCTAACTAATTATAATGATGCAAATACCTATTTTTTGGAGTCCATATATTTTTACTCATTAATTTGATTGAGTTATCATTTATCCTAAAATATAAATAAAGAAAATAAAAAGGCAACCATAACATGGTACATTTGTTACAACCAATTCTAAGATGCTTGGAGAGCCATATAATATTATCCAAGCATTTTAAATTGTATTCTAGTATTTTTACTCATGCTTAAAAAAAAAAGAAAAAGAAAGAGATAATCTTATAACTATACTTGAACTTGGATTGAAATTTAAACATCTTTAATTTAGTAGTTAGAAAATATGTTTGAAATTTTAGGTCCATCAAAACTTGCATTCAAATTTTATTAATAAAATCATGTTGTTATTTATAGAAAAGGAAATTAGTCATAGGAAAAAGTTTATTTTAAAAACTTCATGTTGAAATAAATATAAATTGATTTTTTTTCCTCCTTTATTAATCTATAGATTTAAAATAGTAATAAATAAAACTTCATTGTATGATAATAAGAGAGTTTTTAAACAAATTTCAGCTATCCACTCGGAATTCTATTAGAGAAAGCCTTTATCATGTAACTAAAGAAAGCTAATTTTAGTCAATTTCTTTAAATTTAAAGAAATCCAATGACATGTAAATAGGAAATTTTAAAAAAGTATATATATATATATATATATATATATATATATATATATATATATATATATATATATATTTGAAAAATGTAATGGTCTGTTTAAACTATTATCTTATATTGAATATAACATTTTAAAATAATTGATTATATTTTAAAGTAAAAAAATGTATATACAAACATCAAAATCAAGACTTATTAACTATCTTCATAATAAAATTAGGTGTTTACACACACATATAAATTAAAACATACATTTAAATATAATTATGTCATTTTAGTTGTCTTAAAATTTTTAAAAAAATTCAAAATCAATATAAAAATAATATTATAATAAAAATCAAAATAAAAGCAATATCAATTAATTTACAAATCCATATATTGCATTCTAAGATATGATATGGAAACATGTGAAAAAACATAAGAAATTAGAGAATGTAGTGGTAAACAATGCCCCCCTTCCATAAAAAATGGTAATATTTAGAAATTTTTATTCAGACATGTTCTGAAGTATTTTTTCCGGGTGATCACCCTTCTTCAGCTTTCCCTCCGGCCACCTTTCCTTCCCGTGAGAACATGTGCATGTGTATAAATGCTCAAAAATTCAATAACTTATTTAAATTTAAAAAGTATAAAACTAAAACATTTATTTTTTATTGTAAATTTGTTATTGATTTTAATATCAATCCTAAATTAATCTTTTCTGTATTTCATTTGAGCCATACATGAAAAAATATGTATGACTAAATTAATCTTTTATGTATTTCATTTGAGCCATACATGAAAAAATATGTATGACTAAATGTTAAACATGTAGCTAAAATGATTAAATATAAATGATGCACTTTTATGATTGGAAAAAAAGGGGGCACTTTATTGAATTCATTGCATCTCCATATCTATGTATAGGGAAAAAGTCCATTTGTAAATCCAAGACATTGAATATATGCTAAATTTTGTATATATTATTTTTTATTATTAATTTTAATGATAAAAAATATAATCTAAATAAATATTATCTAATTTAAAAAAGAGTAGAGTTTGCAAATTTATTAGAGATATTTTAAATGTGATAAAAAAGCATAGTAATGGATGGGGAAAAATAATCTATCATAATTTTAATAGGAGAAGAAAAATTATACAAAGGTGTTTTGGTTATTTAGATGTGGAAAATAGTATAAACATAATATTTTCTCTCTTTTGAAATATTCCTTAACCTTTGAAATATAGATGTCAATATAAATTATTACTTGCATCAATTTTAAGATATGTAATAAAATTATTGATGCATAATATAGTTAAATATCATCTTGAAATATTATATGGCATGGGTAAAATTTCACACAAAAATTTGTAACATGATTTATGTAAGATTAAGTGTAAAATGACCCACATGAGAAATATACAAGAAAAAGCAACATAATAAGAATATTCCACAAGTGAAAAATATGTGAGTAATATTTATGAATATGAATTATGATATGGATCTTTTGAGAGACACATAATCAATACAGAAAATAAATAATCATTATCAAGTATGAACATTATATGAGTTAATATATCAAATTAAATAATATAACGAAATATTACTCACATTAAATATATAATAATAAGCATGGCAATGTAAGAAAATAATTTATATAATATATAAAAATAAGAGAATTGTGCATAATATGTATCATAACATAAATGATATAAGAACATAAAGTAAATAGATAAAGAACGAAATGTAAACTAATAATAAAATAAGTATATCAGACACACAAATTTTCACTAGAACACTCAAACAAGACACAAATCAAGAAAACAAAAAATCATACCCCACACATAACGATAAATGTTAATATTAAAGTATAAATAAGTAAAAGAGGAAGGCATACTGATTGTAAAACAAATAATGTTACAATTATATTCTAGAATTATAAATTAAGAAACAAATATGTACTAGATTAAACAATTACATTGAATATGATTGTTATCTCTAAATACAATGTTTGTAATACGTCAATTGCTAGTATAGAAATTGCCAGGCATTATACCTATAAATATTAGTAACTCAAAAGATGTTAGGCTCCTAATAATCATTATATGTGATTAATAATATTGGAGTTTGTTGCATTCTTACATGTTTTTACTGTGAAGAACAATGCTCCAAATCTAATGGCTAATAAATTCTTAGTGTTAATTATTATATATAATTAACAATATTGGAATCCTATAAATCACTAGGTTTATCCTTATAAAACAATGAATATAAGATTAATGTTTAATTTTTTTTATCAAGAATGTTATCCAAAATTTAATTAAAATGAGTATTGCTACGATAAGATAAGAAAGACAATGTAAAAAATCATAATATAAATATTGAAATCAAATAAAAATTGTATTAGAATCTTATAATATTAATGTTAGAATCCAATTATAGCAATATTAAAATATGATAGTAATAATATTGAAATTTAAATATAACAATATTAACATCCAAAAATAAATTTCTTAAAATATTTTTTTATATTTTTTAAAATATATTTAAATTTAATAAAATAATATACTTTTCTTAGAAATAATGTGTCATCAAAAAAATTTAAAATACATAAATTATTTTGAAAATTTTCAATTAATTAAAACATCAAAATAATATCCTTTATTAATAAATGATTAAGAACACAACTTTTATACAAAAATAAATTTAATATGATTTACTAAATTTCATTTATAAAAATTAAAAATATATATATTTATATAGACAACCTTAATTAACCCCAATATACTTCGTACACTTTGCCAACAACAAACTAGTAGAGCCATGAGTGGTAATATTGTCAAATCTAGAAGGGCCCTCGCAATGCTAATGTGAAATCCTAAAGCTAATGAACGCCCTATGATATGATACATATATTAGATGCGGAATAAGAAAGCACATGTATTATGCCACGTCAATAATACATTTCCTCTCCTCTAAGCCACTACGATGATCTTCCAAAGCTAAATAAAGGGATCGGACATGTACACTTTGTTTGTTCTCGGCGCTGTCTTTTATAAAATTATTGCAAAGAACGTATTATTTTGCTGTCGGTTTCCCACATATCTGTAGTATGAAATAATGCTTTAATCTGTGTCATAAATTGTGGAACAATTTGTTTGTTATTCATTTCTCTTCGTTTTCAGAGGAGGACCACATCACCTAGACGATTCCAACTATTGCCTTCAGTCTTCTCTATCTAGTTATTAATCTTTGCCTTTCTCAACCAATTAAAATTCATTGATTTTTGTGTTCAAAATTTATGAACAATTAATTTAAGTAAGTTACACTTTCTTTAAGCTTTGATATAAAATAATATTATTTATTACGTTGTAATTGGATTACAAAAAATCATGTTATTAAGTTCTTCGAGTAAATCAGGGACACGAGATACTGTCAATGTCAGGTTTCCTGGCTGTATTCCTTTATGGCTGCAGCTTGGATCTGAGAAAATGCATGAAACGTTTCATTCCTCTTGCATTACGTGTACCTTCAACATTTTTGATAATTACCAATATCACGTTTCCCTGTAGTCGCATGTGCATGACAGGACATATATCCCTTGATTCGCATGAAAGATTACCCGCACTAGTTTTGGGTGTCAAAATACAATTAATTTGGAGATTTAAACAATAAACTAGGTTGGGGATCGACTCATAAAATCATCTTTCATGTACTTAACTTCATCAGTTTCCCAACATGCTTCAACGATTTAAATAACTCGCGTTTCAAATTAATTCGGGGGAGGATTAGAAAAAGCTCGGTGTTCTTCTTCTCCTGAGGGAAGTGGTTCTTCCATCTTTTATCATTCCTCAATGTTAATTTTGGAAATTCACTAATGCCCTGGTTCTTGTTTCCAGGTCCCCAAGTTAACCAACGAAGCATAAACCATGTTATAGGGATTCTGGGTAATAAATTAAACAAAATTTAATCCCCTTCCAGTGGAATGGCACAAATCGCTTGGAATCATTGGAGATGCAATATATGCTTTGAAATCGTTTAGATCTATACAAGTCCTCAATTCTCTGAATCTCTCGAATAATGAACTCGGTGGCCATATTCCAACTTCCCTATCTTCATTACAGCTCATCTTACTGGATTTTTCATCCGATTGGTTGACAGGGCCAGTGCCAACCCAGTTGATTAGTCTGCGAAGCAAAATTAGCTTTTCTAGAAATTGTTGAAAAGTGATGCTGAAGTGCAGTTCACTCAGTTCTATTTTTATACTATTAGTGTAAATTTAGTTTGCATGAACAGTTTTTTGTAGAGCTAAATTTAGACAGTTAATTAATTTTTAGTTAATTTTTTTTTTAGAAAAAATAAAGCCTTAGAAAGGCTAGAGTTAGTTTTAGTAGCTATTATTATTTAGATAAATTCAAAATATTTTATTCAATAATTAGAAAAGCATGTTCACATGCAATTCTATTAATGCATTGTAATTGATCTTTATTTTCAAGAAGAAGAAGAAAGAGAATGATTCCAATTTTTTGAATAATAAGTATTTTTATTTTTGCAACTCTTATCTCTTCTGTATTATGAATATTGCATATATTTGGCTATGATTTAATTTTATTTAAAAATTCTACATTTGGTATCAGAGCAGGTATTTTTCTTTTGGGTTAAAGATTTAGTAGTTGGAATTTTGCCAAAAAATTTATCATGTCAAATTCTAACTCCTTGCCCATTCCAGAGTTTGATGGAAATGAGTATGATTATTGGTGTATCAAAATGATGACTTTTTTTATAGGAAAAGATTTGTGGGAGATTATTGAATCAGGTTATACAGAGTCAACTAATTGAAATGCCCTCATAGCGAATGATAAAACAGCTAAGAAGGAGGCTAAGAAGAAGAATGCTCAAGCCTTATTTCATATTCAAATAGCTGTAGATAAGAGCCTATTTTCACGAATTGCAAGAGCAAAGACATCAGATGATGCTTGGAAGACTCTAAAAGAAGCTTACCAAGGTAGTGATCAAGTCAAAGTTGTCAAGTTACAGACATTGAAGAGAGAATTCGAGAATTTAAATATACAAGAAGATGAAAGTGTAAGTACCTATTGTGTCAAAGTAAAAGATGTGGTCAATAAGATGGCTACACTTGGTGAAATTGTGAACAATGAGGTTGTGATCAAAAAGGTGTTGAGGACTCTCACACCAACGTGGAACTATGTTGCCATAATCATAGAAGAAAGCAAGAATTTGTCTACCCTTCAATTTGATCATCTAGTTGGATCGTTGATGTCTCATGAAGAAAGATTGAGAGATTCATTTGGAGAAAGTGATGAGAAAACTTTTTCCTCCAAATTACAAATCACAAAGAATGAAGATGCCAATAGTACCATCAAAAGTAATCAAGGCCAAGGTAGAGGTCAAAATCAGAATTACTCAAGAGGAAATAGAGGCAGAGGTGATTTTCGAGGAAGAGGTGGTTTCAGAGGAAGATGTAGAGGCTGATTTGATAAAAGAAATATCTAGTGTTATCATTGTAACAGGTATGGCCACTTTAATTATGACTGTAGATTAAAATAAGGTAATAATGGTAAAAGCGTTCATTATGCTCAAGAAGGTGATGAGAATTCTCCAGATAATTTATTTTTATCTTATGGCAAAGCTGAAAATATTTCTAAAGATGTTTGGTATTTAGATTCAAGATGTTCTAATCACATGTTAGGGAATGAAAAGCTTTTTTCTATAATGGATGAAAGTTTTAAATCCAAGATCAAACTTGGTGATGACAAATCATTGGAGGTTGCTGCAAAAGGAGCTATGGAAGTCCATACAAAAGAAGGTATGAAGAGTGTTAAAGACATTTATTACACTCAAAATTTAAAGCATATTTTGTTGAGTGTTGGACAATTATGTGAGAATAATTATAAAGTTGTATTTGAAAATCAACAATATATAATTTATGATAAGAATCAAGGAAACATGGTGGTAACAGTTGTGCCTATGACAAAGAATAGGATGTTTCTATTGAAGTTTGGTGAACATAATAAGAACCTTGTCAATATGGCATATGAGGATACAAGTTGGTTGTGGCATCTCAGGTATGGGCATTTAAATTTTCATAGTTTGAAGGTTCTAATATCAAAAGCATTAGTTTCTGGTTTGCCTAAGGTTGAAGAGCACAAGGAAGTTTGTGATGGATGTGCTAAAGGAAAACATGCAAGAGAGAAATTTCCAAAAGGCAATGCATGGAGGGCCCATTATCCACTCTAGTTAGTTCATTCAGACATTTGTGGTCCTATGCAGACAAAGAGTTTGGGTAAGTCATCATATTTCATTACTTTTATTGATGATTACTAACGATAGTGTTGGGTTTATTTTTTGAAGACCAAAGGTGAACCTCTTGAGGTATTCAAGAGGTTTAGAGCCCTTGTAGAAAATGGCAAAGGGTGCATAATAAAATGCTCAAGGACTGATCGTGGAGGAAAATTTAGTTCAAAAGCCTTTTAAGGTTATTGTGATATGCATGGCATTAGAAGACAACTCACCACTACATACACACCTCAACAAAATGGTGTAGCTGAAAGTTAGAATTGTACAGTGGTGGAGATGGCATGAAGCATGCTACAAACAAAGGGATTAAGTAATTCTTTTTGGGGAGATGCATTTGCTACAGTAGTATATATTTTCAATTAGAGTCCCACTAGTGCACTTAATAGAAAGACTCCGTATGTAGCCTGGTATGAGAAAAAGCCAAATGTTAATTATTTCAAAGTTTTTGGTTGCTTAGCCTATGTTCATGTTCCTGATCAAAAGATGCAAAATTTAGATCCCAAAAGGGAGTCATGTATTTTTGTTGGATATAGTGAGGAAAGTAAGCCTTATAGGTTATATAATCCTCTCACTAATAAGCTTATTGTGTCAAGAGATGTGATTTTTTATGAAGGGGGAGTTTATGGTCATCAAAAAAGCCATATGGAGAAGTCAAAATGTATTTTAAATGAAGTTATTATGGATGATATTAATCATAGGCAGCCCACTAATATTTTTATTCCAAGTGCTACAAATCCACTAAGTAACCCCTCATCTAGTTGTTCAATTCCATGTGTAAGTCTAGATTCAGTTCCTAGTTCTGCAAGGAAGGTAAGAAGATTGAGTGACATTTATCAAAGGAGTTCAAATCAAGCAGATGAAAAAAATCCAAGAGGTGAGACGCTAAATTTTTACTTACCAAGTTTGATTTTGAACCATCATGTTTTGAAGATGCGTATACTAATGGGATTTGGATGCAAGCAATGCAAGAAGAGATGGATTCTATTCAAAGGAATGCCATTTGGGAGCTTACAAAGCTTCCACATGACAAGAATAAGATTGGCACCAAATGGGTCTACAAGACTAAGTTTAACAATGATGGAAGTGTTGAAAGGCATAAGGCAAGATTAGTTGCTAAAGGCTTCACACAAAAGTATGGCATTGATTATGAAGAGACATTTGCACCAATAGCAAGACAAGAGACCATTAGAATGATGATTTCATTATCAGCTCAAAATAATTGGAGCATCCATCATATGGATGTGAAAAGTGCCTTCTTGAATGGGTACTTAGAAGAAGAAGTATATGTGGAACAGCCACAAGGTTTTGAAGTGCAAGGAAAATAAAATAATGTCTACAAGTTAAAGATGGCTTTGTATGGCCTCAAACAAGCACCAAGAGCATGGTATGCTAGGATTGATGGATATTTTCAAGAGAATAGCTTTCAAAGAAGTAAGAGTGAACCTACCCTTTACTATAAACAAGAATGTAATGATATTTTGATTGTAAGTTTGTATGTTGATGACTTGTTGTATATAGGTAGCAGTTTTATGATGAAGGATGAATTCAAAGTTTTCATGATGAATGAATTTAAGATGAAAGATTTAGGCCTTATAAAATATTTGTTAGGAATGGAGGTTTATCAAAGGGAGACTAAAATTTTTATTTGTCAAACAAAGTATGCTAAAGATATGTTGAAGAAACTTGATATGGTTGATTGTAAACCAGTCTCCACTCCAGTTGCTCATGGAGTTGTGTTGTGTAGAGATGATGGTGTTGAAAGAGTTGATGAGATAGCCTATACAAGTATTGTTGGAAATTTAATGTTTCTAACTCACACAAGACCTGATATTGCTTATTTAGTTTCACTTATTTCAAGGTACATGATAGAGCCATCAGAAATACATATGAAGGCAACTAAGAGAATTTTGAGGTATGTGAAGGCACTCTAGGTTTTATTATTCATTAATACACTTCTAAAAGGTTCAATCTTATTGGTTTTAGTGATTTTGATTGGGGAGGTAGTTTGGATGACCGAAAGTCAACATCTGAGAATTTTTTTTCTTTTGGTTATGTTTGATTACTTGGAGCTCAAAGAAGTCAAGTGTAGTTGCCCTTTCTTCTACATAAGCAGAGTATGTTGCAGTCACTTCCACAGGGACACAAGCATTATGGCTTAGAAAACTTCTTGAAGAAATTGGAGAGATTCAAGTTCAGCCCACAGTTATTTTTTGTGATAATATTAGTGCTATTAAATTGGCCAAGAATCTAGTCCATCACAGCAGGACAAAACATTTTGATTTAAAGCATCATTTTATCCAAGATTTAGTGCAGATGAAGGTAGTAGAATTGAAATACATAAACACTAAAGAACAATTGGTAGATATCTTCTTGAAAGCAGTTGCAACAGATTAGTTTTTGACACTCAGAGATCAAATTGTGAGCCTGCTCAGCATCAAGAGGGAGTATATTGAAAAGTGATGCTGAAGTGCAGTTCACTTAGTTCTATTTTTAGACTATTAGTGTAAATTTAGTTTGCATGAATAATTTTTTGTGGAGCTAAATTTGGAAAGTTAGTTAATTTTTAGTTAATATATTTTTTAGAAAAAATAAAGCCTTAGAAAGGCTAGATTTAGTTTTAGTTGCTATTACATGCAAATTATTATTTAGATAAATTTAAAATATTTTATTCAATAATTAGAAAAGCATGTTTGCATGCAATTCTATTAATACATTATAATTGATCTTTATTTTCAAGAAGAAGAAGGAGAATGATTCCAATTTTTTGAAGAAGTACTTTTATTTTTTCAACTCTTATCTCTTTTGTATTATGAATATTGCATAAATTTGGCTATGATTTAATTTTATTTAAAAATTCTACATAAATATAATGCTTTGTTTGAGTGGAGCCAAATTGGATTATTAAGCCCGTGTGTGTCTTATTCTTCAACATCTAGAAGAAGAACCCATGCAAGATTCCTAATTGCAAGCTTCATGTCTGCAATTGTCATGGTCATTTTTGTAATAGGCTGGGTCCTATAAAAAAAAATGTACAAAACAGTTGAATCCCTATCTTGGGATCTCAAGTCCTTTTATAGGCTTAAATTTAGTGAGAATGGCATTCTTTGTTGCCTGAAGGAAGAGAACATAATTGGCAGTTGCGGATCCGAAAAGGTTTACAAAGGAAAAATAAGGTGTGGGGAAAATATTGCAGTGAAAGGTTTACAAAGGCTGTCAAACTCAATCCTTTGAGAGAGTAGACAGTGAGACACTGCCAATTTGAGATGAACATTGAAACTTTGGGATGTATCAATTACAAAAATACAGTGAAGTTGTATTGCTGCTTATACAACAAGGACTCAAATCTGATAGTATATGAATACAAGAAAAATGGCAGTTTGTGGGGCAGATTGCATGAGCAGGATAGAGGTCCCATTTTGGATTGGAAGACATGGTACAAAATAGCATCAAGAACAACTTATGGGCTCACTTATTTGCATCATGACCGTGTCCCTGCTATTGTTGACAGAGACATGAAATCCAGTAACATACTGTAGGATGATGACTTGAAGCCCTGTTTAGTTGATTTTGGTGTTGCAAAAATGTCTTCAAGCCTGTGGAAATGGGGATTTAATAGCCATCATATCAGGCACCCATGGCTACATTGCTCCAGGTAAGAAATTACATTCACTTAATTTAAAATCAAGAAAAGAAACTAAGATCTTGTATATAAGAGGATGATGTGTAATTAAGTAGACAACGAGTAAAGTAAATGTATTAGCTCTATTTATTATTCAACAAAGAAATGCTTTTAATTAATGTGTATCACACTAGAGAGAGGCCACCGTATTTGTACCAGTCAACTTATAATGTAGGTAATTACCACTAAATTGATTTTCCTTTATGTGGTTATGTGTGACATGAGATCCATGCCTTTTATGAAGATATGATTGCATAGGAATCTCTCTAGGCTATTTCAATTTGCAAGTGGCCCAATTGGATGCATCTATGGTGTAATATTAGTTCATTTATTGTGTTGTGGGACTGACTGATTCGGAGTTTGATTCATGTGATTTACTTGTGTAGCTATTAGTATATAGGGATCCCAGATTATGCTATAATATTAACCAAGTTGACTAATCCAAATTTGGACTTGGCTTAGACTCAGTAATACTAATATGCCAAGCTGACATCCATTTGGCAAGAGAACACTTGTTAGAATGGCAAAACTTAAATATACCAAACTTCTTAAAACGAGTTCTTTGACTACAAAATAAGGGGGAATTATTTGTTTTCAAAGTGGTGAGTCTTATGCTTGGGATAAGTGAATTCTATAGAGATACCAGGTTTTAAATATTCGATCAATTTTAGCTCATTTTGGGTCACCCATGCCTGTTGAGTTTTTAAACTAAAGAGTCATGTAACTATGAGTCTAAACTTACATTGAAAGCGTTGTAAGTTTAGATACCATGGATATGCGTTAATTTTAAGTTGATCATATATCCTTATTCATGTTGTATGCACCATGCCTTTTATCACTTGAGCACTAAGTCACGTCCATGATCTACATTCTAGAACCTGGTCACCGAATGGTCACAAGCTTTAAGCATCATTTGTGAGTTTAAGGCCCCTTTCTTAACTAATGTTGCTTGGAAGAAGCTGCCAATTCACACTAATATTGACTCTAATCTCAAAGAAAAGAAGCAGAGTTGAATCATTGCAGAGTTATTGTTCAGTTGAAAGGTAATTATGATATTGATATCTAGTCTAATTGTAAAATTTTATAATTAGTTTATGTTAGATGGGTTGAATTGAATGTTTCTGGTATAATGTCTAATACTTATAAATTTTAAGAGTTTCCAGAAGTTTATGTTGTCTCTTGCCATTATTTGAGCCATTTACCTCAAAACTTGTGTTGTTTCTTGATCTTGTTTGTCCTCACTTCTAATTACTTGCATTTACAAATTTTTGAAGTCCATGTGTTTCTGATTGGTTTTTATCTTCTTGTTCTCTAATGCTTATCTAGTAGGTGAAATTTAGTTCAAATGCTTACATATTACCACTTCCCATGGAGTCAAAATAGGAGCCAGCCTAAAATTATGTCGGAAGACTATATGAAGATGGACACAAGATCACTTTACATGGGAACACTTCATGCAAACATAAAGTGGCTTTTGATATTAGTGGCAAAAAAATTTAACCAACCTCTAGTTGGGGGGCAAATAGATTTGGAGGCTGATTAACCTAAAACATGCCAATAAATAATGCTCCAGTATGAATATATGAATAGTCAAGGTTTGTGTAAATATCTAAGCCAACTCAATGAAAAGTCAAGGAAACCACAAGAACAACATAAATTTAAGATATCAGATACCAACTCATTTCAGGTGTCTATTCACTAACACAAATAAACATCCTTTGCTCTAATAATAGCTTTTTTATCTATACTAATGCAAAAGTTGAAAATAAACCCCCATGTCCACATCCATCTAAAACACAAATAATCCAAGAAAAAACCCAAAACTAATTCATAGCTACTGTAGTCTATAATTGGTTGAAGTTATTGACAACCATATAAAACTCCTAAAAAAATAAAATCTTTAAATTTAGTTTTGTATTTAATTTTTTCTATTATCTCAAAAGAATGATTTTAGAAAGAAGTGTTAAATATAAAACTTAATATATTTTAAATACGAATTTGTATTTCTACTAATTGGGTATAGGATTGTCTATTTACTCCAGTGGATTTGAGTTCCAAATCATGGTGTGTGTGTGTGTGTGTGTGTGTGTGTGTGTGTGTGTGTGTGAGAGAGAGAGAGAGAGAGAGAGAGAGAGAGAGAGAGAGAGAGAGAGAGAGAGAGAGAGAGAGAGAGAGAGAGAGAGAGAGAGAGAGTGAGTGTGTGTGCATGCGTGTGCGCGTGTGCATGTGCGTGCGTGCGTGCATGTGTGTGTGTGTGTGTGTACATAGAGTGTATACACTTTTTTGTATATATGTTTACCTCTTTATTTGAGTTGAATTTCAAGATTATATTCAGAGTCTAAGATCTGTGTTATATTCAATTTTTGGCATATTGTGTTATCCTTTGTGGTCCATGTGGCTTAGGGCAATAACTTATTGCATTGAATTTGTTTTTGTTGTTTCGTATTTAAACTATGGTGTATTTTTCCACCTATTATAATCATCTTGCAATTAAAAGGTTTAATTTTTAAGCTTTCATTATGTATTTTTTTATAAATCTAATGTTATTTGGTCTAACAGTGAAAGTTCCATGAACTAGATTGAGCAATGTTTAAATTTAGGGCAATTCATGACTCTGCCTTTTGGTATACAAAAATGCACCTTTTATGGCCTAGGAATGAATTTTATGCTCCACTTAGAATGTAAAATTATGGGAGAGCTAATACATTAGATTATCTAACTATATCTTTTGTCTAATACGTGATCAATGCATTGTGCAGAGGCCTTTTTTTATTCATATAGATAAAAAAAATTTATGTAGGTACAACGTTTGGAACATTAACATTCACTAGTGTCATACAATAAAGGTGGCATTAATGTAGGCAACTAAATAGTGTGTCATTTTTTCCTTATAATTCTCATCATGTGGTATGATTGTGGCATTGGATATTAAATGTGTGCTCCACCAACAACTAAAGTTAGAGAGTTTTACATCTTAGTAGCGTCATTCATACTCATATTTCACTTGTCTTGTTTGCAAATTTCCTTCTCCTTCATTGAGGCTTAGATTTCCTATGTAAATCTCCAATCAATCCATAAAACAGGTAAAGCCAGATTCCTTTTGCATGACAATATACCATTGAGATATGTGCATGAATAAGAAATATTTCTTTGATTATTAATCGACAGGGTCATACCCAGGGTATTGGTTACAATAGTCATTCCCCTTAGTAGTTTTTTTTATTTAGAATGTGAAACTAATCAGCCGCTCCTATAACTTATATGTAAAGTATGTTTCCTAGTGGTGGTGGATTTTCATGGAAAGAATCTTCACTCCTAATTTCAGCATTTCATGCAGGCTGAACATTTCTAGTAGGTAAGATGAAATGTCCACATAAGATTTATGTTTACTGATGAAATGTTTTTTTATATTTTAGGGCATTCATTTTCTAGATTAGTATGTCAATGGGTATAAATATTTTGTACTGGCAAGGATGCAACTAACCTATGAGCTCAAGAATAGGACACACTTTTGTATCTCTGGACGGGCCATTAAATATGCTAATTGAGATTCAATTTCATTGATTATTTGTAGCATCTGCTTCAGTTATAAAAGGGTATTCAAGTCAATTCTCACACAAAATCACCCTATTCTTAAACATAATATCAACTATCCTAAAAATTACTTCTCGCCCCTCCTGTAGGGACTTGGCACTTGATGCACTTATTTTTAAAGGAAGACATTTAGATATTATCGATATAATTATGAAACTTTTTCTAATACACTCAATCAAACAAGAGATTATCCAATATATTAACAAAATTTATTTTATCAATTATAATTTTTAAATATTAATATAAAATTTAATTCATAAATGTAAAATTATGATTTTTTTATGTGTTTAACATATTCTATTAATATTCAAATTAATATTTATTTATAAATATATTATTATATTTTTTTATTCAATAAGGTAAAGGTCATGGATTTTGAAGGTTCCATTTTTTTTACAAAGGAGAGATAGATGTAATGTTCACATTCAAATAAAACACATCTATCAATGGTAAAAGATCAAGGATAAAAAATACTAGAACAACATGCTGAAAGACATAAAACAAACAAAACCCTACAATGGTTCTAACCTATCTCAAGCAATCGAGTTGCAGCTAAGGATGATTCTGCTAAACAACTACCAATCTTCTACACAACCTTTGAACTATAGAGTCTAGCATGACTCTTTCGATTGGTAAAAAAATGGAATTTTTTGTAGATTTTTAACAGGTTTATGCTTAATCAACGTGGATTCCCCCTAAGTAGAAGGACATACAGGTGGGCTAAACCATTGCTTTTGTACATTTTTTCCTTATTAGAACTTTAGTCCACCCTTCCTTATCTTCTACAACAATCATTTGGAAGTTAAGGAATTTTCCATTAAAACACAACGCCAGGGTTTTTCTTCCACTACTTGGTCATCAATTGGATCTACCATTGATAAGTTCATTTCTGGGGTCTTCTTCAAGGAAGTGGTTGAAGCGCAGAGGATAACCAAGTTCGTAGCCTTCCTAGGAGAGATTAAATCCTTCAAAAATTCATCATTAGAATAAAGAGAAATTTTAAAGTCCTTATTTAGAACAGGGGATTCAAGATCATCCAAAGATGTTGTAGAATCATCTCTGTCAAAATCAATTGAATCTTCTTCAGTGTACACCCATAGGTGGTCGGGGAGGGAGTCTTTCCACTAGGAAGAATCCTTTTTTTTTAAGGAGATGAAATTTTTGGTCGAATAACCTATATTAAAGTAGTTACAATATCAAAAATCAAATTGTCATAGTCAATGGGTTAGGACCAAGAATGGTCCCCACCTTGTAAAGTAATATTTTTAGGAAGAATCTTGGAAGTGTCTATATTCACCAAAATCCTAGTAAAAGTAGTGTGGTATAAATGATCAGTATCTACATGTATTTATAGATACTCCCCTAGTAATTTTCCAATAGCCGTCAAGTTGGATTTGGTCCAAATATGAAGAGGTAGATGAGGCAGGCAAACCCAAATGGGTTTTACATTAAGTGGTCCAATGACGGGATTGGAGGTAGGAGACCATTGTTTGATGACTAGAGAGTGATGATTTAAGCACCAGAATTAGTTTTGAATCTTTCCTTGTCCTCAATATTTTGAAAGATAATAATAAACAAACTTTTTGTACAATGGTAAATATCAACACCACCTATTAGGAGAGGTTGTCAATACTTTGAGATCCAAGCATGAAGCTCTTGAAGTTTTCTCCAATAATCCATGATTCTGTAATCTATGATACTAAGGGTTGAGAAGAATTCTTTTGATCTGATCACTTGTTTGGACTCCTCATCAAATATCACAAAAATGTTAGAAGATGTAAGTTTAATAGGTTTGGGATCTACTTATCTGAATTTGTTTTATGAGATACTACCTGAATGAAAGATTTATATATATGCTTCAAACTTCTGGAAGTCACCATAACCTCTAGCTTCATAATGTTCAGAGACCTTAATATTCATAATATATTATACTATAACATTTACTATATTTTAATTTTAAAATTAATAATTCTATTTTATAATTTATGAAATAGTTATCTATTATGTGTCAAAACTATTTTAAAATTAGTTAAATGGATTTCTATTTAAAAATAAATTGAACATTTTTTTTATCAAATTAAAATTATTTCAACTAGTTTTTATTTAGAAATAAACTAAATTATATTATTTTAAGTGGATGCTCTTTTTAGTTTCAGTATATAAGGATTTAACAGTGAATTTTAATGTTTAAAATCTGATATTAACAAATATAAATTAATATATTATTTTATATTATTTATTATTAATATATTTAATAATAAATATATTTTAAAATATGTATTGAAAACCACTTAAATATGTTTTATGATAAACTTTTCTTAATCATTGAATTAAACACATTCGATTAGAACCATTAAACCGTAGATTATCTAATACATTAACAAAATTTGATTAATCACTTATAATTTTTAAATATATTAATACAGAGTTTAATATACTTTAAATCAAAACTTAACAATTTTGGATTGTTGGATATTTATTTTGGCGGGTTTTTGGATAGCCGGTATTTCTGGGCTTGTTGAAGATGACCTATTGGGTGGTCTTCGCTAGTTTTCAAATTCAATATGGGTATATTTCATGGGTTGTATCATTTTGAATTTTAAATTTTAGGTATCCTAGGGTTTGAGTCGAGGTTATATTTATTGGTGTTTATTTTCTGTTTTCGTTTGGGAATTCTCAATTTGAATCTATTTTTTTTTATTTTGTCCATCTTTTTTCGAGATCTAGGCTTTCATCTATGTTCATACTGGGTTCAGATCTAGGCAAAAAACAGGTTATTTTATTTTGGGAGCCCATTTAATAATTTTTAGGTATTTTGTGCAGTTTTTTTTTTTTTTGCTTCGTCTTTTATTGTGATTTTTTTTGGTTTCAGTATAAATTGAGGACTCCGCATTTTTTTTTGTTTATTTATTTATTTTTAGAGATTTGGACTTCCTTCTATGTTGAGGTTGGTCCCTGATCCAACAAAAATTAGTCTGTAGTTATCTCTTTCTTTTTAAGTTCAAGGTAATTTTTGGTCCATTTAAAATATGCTGATTTTTGCACTAGGAAGAGCAGTGGTTTTTATTTACATCATTGTTCTTCCTTTGACTATGTCTTTTCATCTCTTTTCACTGTTATTTTCTTTTTTTGCCGGATCCTTTTTATCTACCTGGTTAGTTGTTTCTTCTTCTATTTTGTGTTTGTTAGGGAGAGACCCGAACCTCTAGATATGTTCAGATTGGGTTCCACACTAATCAAAAGTGAACCTACTTTAATTTAAACATTGTTTTAATAATTTATAAAATTATTACTTATTTTATAAGATCAATAAAATTTATTAATAATTCTATTATAATATAACATTTAACTTATTCTAATTTTAAAATTAATAATTCAATGATAGAGATGGAAATGGAGGGGAATCTCTCCCTCCCACCCTCCATCAAAACCCTAACCTTAGGGTTTGCCTTACATTAGTGTGGCTCTGAAGAGTATGATTATAAAGGTGTCATGTGTCTAAGAGGAAGGGTTAAGAAATTATAGTTCCTTTAGAAAATAGTTTAGATGTTCAGGTACCTATTTGTGAGTTTTTATGCTAGTCATGATGGTTTGTGGTATTTTTTAATTATTTTTTCTTGGCAGTGACAACGATGCAGGTTCTTTTTGTCAAAGATTGTGACAGTTGGCTCTATAGTAACAATGATGCTAGTACTAGATGAAAATGCATTATGAGAATGACCCATAGACGTTTTATTCGCTGAGTTTCACCCTAGTTTGAGGCTTGTGTTTGAGTCATTTTTTATGTTTGGTGGGGTTTGCTCTTAGGCTTATATTTATTTTCACCTATAGGGTTTTATGAAACCAACACACTTGTCTCTCCATGTCTAGATTTGCCTAGAAGAAATGAGTGTTGTAAAGGTTGAAGTTGAGTATACCTACCTACCACTTTTCTATATAACCTTTTCTTCATTACTATTTTTAATAATAAGATACACTAAAATATTTCAATTTAGTAAAATTGATAATTCTATTTTATAATTTATTAAATTATTATCTATTATAATGTTAAGACTATATTAAAATTATTTGAAATAATTTTTATTTACAAGTAAATTGAATTGTTTTTTAAAAGAGTGTTGATCTTTTTAATTTTGGCATATAAATATTTGACAGTGAATTTGACTCTTTTAAATAAAATAAAAAAGCTAAAATAATATATTTTTTTATATTTTTTTTTCTTAAATTGTTTTATAATTATATATAATAATAATTATTTTTAAAATATATTTAAAACTTATTTTTATGATTGATCTTCAAGATTTTTAAAATATATTTAATTAAAAATATGTTTTATAATAAACTTTTTTTAATTTTTTACAAGTATTTTATGTATTATATATATAAATAATATAAATTCATAAAATATCAATTAGAGGTGTTACTAATAACATAAACAATTATGTATATAAATCATATCTATAAATTCTTAAAATCTCGCTTTCATATACACACATATAAAATCATTTATGTTATTAGTAATATCTCTAAAGATTTTAAACTTTTGAATATTTTATTTTGTTATTAAATAATTTAAATATTTTAAAAAAATTATAATAATATTTATAAATAATGTTATTGTTACTACTATTTATAAAAACAATGTTTTGAAAGGGTTCCACTCTTTTACATCAATGAGAAAGATAAAACACTCAAAGTCCAATGAAACTCTTTTTTGGCAAAAATCAACAACTAATTTAGACAGATTGTTAACTAATTGCATATAAATTATAGAATAAAATTTAGGCTTAAAATTTCCTCTGTCCCTCTTAAACTAATTTTTTTTTTAGGTGTAAGAATCGTATTCAATAGTTTTAACTCCTCCTTACCGACCTTTCCTTTTATTGCAAATAACATTGCAATCTCCACCCTTTTCTAAATTATGATAGATGGAAATAGAACTTTCAAATATATTAATTGAGTTATAGTTTTTCAATGACACCTTAGCCAAAAAAAACCCTTACTTCAATCAAATGTTATACTATTATTTTTTGAAACAAATTTTACCTTTTACAAATTAAAGTAACATAAAAATAAATAATTTACTTAAATAATATTAAAATATTTTTATAAAATTAAAATCATTAAATCAAAAACAAATCTTTAAACTGAGAAATAATTTGAAACATTTATCTTAAAACTTAAAAGTTTCATTTAATATATTTATCACAATATGAAAGTTTCATACATCTCTTAAAATACTTTAGTTTCTTAATGAATTCAATTCATTTTTTTTAATTGCATTTTTCTAGTTTCATTTTTTGAAACTCCGATCCAATATCCATTTTCTCATTTTATTTATAGGTTTGTCGGGATTATAAGATTTACTCGCTCCTCACTTTTTATGTTTTATTTTATTTAGTTTAGTTTAGTTCAATTCATATACTTTAATCTGTCATTTCCTTCTATATTTGGATTAATTAGAGAGTGTTAAATTCACGTAATTATATTTTTGTAACTATTAGATTAAACATTAAAATATGGGTGACATTTGTCCCCTCTTCACTAATGGTTTCTTTTAAATTTAACTTCGGACTCAGGGTAACGTTTATCCACGATGATTAACAATTTGTTTTTGTAGTTTTTATGTTTTCAAAAGGTTTTATACAGGACTTTCATTTACTCTTTTTCTTTATTATTTGTTTCCCATTGCTACATTGTCAATTTATCTAGGCACCATAATTATTTATATTATATGTTCTAAATAATCAAATAGGTACCGAAAAATGATAATGCACCATGTTCCATGATCTTATGAACTCATGTAAAGGATAGTTTCATTTGTTTGGTTAAATGGTTTGTATCTTCATTTCCTTTCTATACCGATATTTTTTAACTTATTAAGTTAATGTTCTTTGAAGCTTATTGTTTATAAGTTTTACTTTTAACTTGTTCATTTTAGTCATGAATCAATGATGTACTTTTCAATGTAAAATGTTTCATCTTAATATGTTATTTGATGTTTAATGATTTATTTTTTAAATTTTTATTATATCAAATGGTGATATGTGGAGATCTCGTATATATTTTAAAACTGATTATTTGGTTAATGATTGTTCAAGTATTAAAATTAAGAAAGATATTTTTTGTTGGAAGGATGTCAGTCTCCAACATCTAATAGTTCATACTGTTAATGAGGATGAGAATGCAGGGCCTAAATCATTGCTGACAAAGTAACTCTTGAGATTTGATTCAAAAATTTACTGAAACATACATTGAGAAACCTTTATTTTCAGCAAATACCAATGAAAAACTTGAGTGCTAAGAGTCTGAAAAATTAAGAAATATGATTTTAAAAAAGTTTCAATGGACAATGTTTCAATTAGAATAGTCTCAAATAACCAATTCATTTGAAATTTCCATTCCCATTTATTCCGATGTAGAGGATGGGAAAGATTGAACTATAATTGATAATAAAAGAAAATGATATTGTAAGAAAGAATTGGAACCTTCTCATCTTAAAAAGAAAATGTTTTAGGAGGGTCTTAGTTGTTTTTAGGTTGGGTGTTGCAACTGAACTGATTTTATCAACTCGTTTTTTTTTCACTATTCTTTTATCATTTGTCTACCATTATTCTATTATAATTTTTTCTTTCTACTCATAAAAATATTTTGTTTAAATTTTTAATATTATATTTTTAAAAAAAAAATTGTAAAAAAATGAAGTCTTTCTCAAAACACCTCATTTACCCTAAATCAAATGATAATAATATCTAAACATCAACTATAATTAAATTTACAATGATTTGTGAACACCAATTTGAAATTTAACGTCCCTTAATTTCAATTTTTTTAAAGAGTGATGAGAGCTACGATTACCTCACCCCGAGAAAACAACCAAAAAGAAAATGGCAAATTACGACGGCCGAAATCTTAAACCAGTTGTAAAAACCATTTACAAAAAGACAAAAAAATCAACCCCAATAGAAGAAAACAATGAGAGAATGAAAAGTGAAGTAGTAACTGAAACTATCTCACTTTGAAACAGACGCATCACCTCTGCAGTCCAATTCAAGCCGGATACGTTTGATGGTGACGTCACGCCCACCACCGTGAAAGTATTTTTGTTGGGAGTGGTCTCGGAAGAATGATGAAGCCTTATCCGCTCTAACTTGAGTTTTCAGAATTGCCAACTTCACCATTGGCATCTTTAAATTTTCAGTGGCTTCCTTAAATTTTCAGTGGCACCAATTGACTGAAATATTAATTGGAGAAATTTTCCCTTCCCCAAGAGGAGATTTGGGGAGACACCCTCCACAACCAACTTTTTGAAATTGTTCCCGATCGCTAATCTTAGACCCCTAAGAAGAGCCTACGCTTCAACAATGTTGTTTGTTTTCCATTGAGATATTGTTTGTTCTCGTAGACCACATTACTGTCAAAATCAAGAGAGCATACAAAAAATAAGAACTCAAACAAATAAATAAGAACTCAACCCAATTGCTACAGCAATTTCTTGAAAGAAAGAGATTTTATTGATTTTCAATTTTTCTTTCTTACAATGATGCGCCCAAGCGTCTTTAAATAGATTTGAATACAAACAATAATTAGAAAAACAAACTCAAGACTAATTTTAGACTTTACATGCAAACTAACTCTCTAACAAATTCTATAACAGTTTAACTAACTGTTTACTAACTCATTGTTCACTTCTGCATGCATGAGGAGTGGAGAAATTAACTCCAATTCAACTTGAGTCTCTAACACTCCCCCTTAATTTCTACCCCTTACAATTTTAGCATTTACAATGCCTAAATGACTTACCATTCTTGCCACAGCTACGTTACTAGTGGCTGCCATTGATGGCATACAACTCTTCACTCGTTCTGTCTACCAGCTTCAGCTAGGATGGTTTTTTTTTGCAGAATACACTGCGTCTCATGCGGAATACACCGCCTTGCGAAATACATCGCCTTATATGTGGAATACACCATCTTGTGAAATACATCATCTTATATGTGGAATACACCACCTTGATATAGCCTAGATTGAGGCTACGAACAAATACAATTGGTCAATGAGCGTTCACTCAGCGTTTAAGACTGAGGAGTACCTGTCGAAAGGCTATCAACGGACATGCTTATGTCCAACACTGCAAGCTTCCTACTTATCTTTCTTTCACTCGATGCTTAACTGCTCAGGTTTCCTCCCAGGACTCTACTGGGTTCATTCCACGTTGGTCTAAATTTGCCAACAATCAACCTGATCTTTAGACACTTTGACAGTTTCACTCGCTATTCAACACACACTTTCACAGCTTCACTCATTGTGCAACACAAACTCTGTGGAGCTTGTCTTTTCACTGCATATATAAAAAAAATATTAAAGACAGAAAAATAAAAACAAAAATACAATCTTCTGTGTAATACGCCTCTAGCTTGGGCGCTCTTCTTTTTTTGCTATTTTTTTTAACTTTCTTCGACTGTCTTGATTAGCTTCGGTTCTTTTCCTTTGGCCTCCTCGGCAGTCTCATCTTTGGACTCAGCCATCAGCTCATCCTTCGTAATGGGCGTTTCCTCCTTCGGGGGCGGCTCGACGAATTCATTGTTTTTTATGGATTTCTTTGAAACACAGTCGCCGATGACAGTTACACTGCCGCGGTCAGTCGATAACTCTACCGATGTCAATTATACTGCCGCGGTCGGTCACTAATACTGTTGATGTCGGTTATACTGCCACAGTCGGTCACTAATACTGCCGACGTCGGTTATACTGCCGCGGTCGATCACTAATACTACCGACGTCAGTTTTCTTGTTGATGTCGATTTGGGAGTCGGTCGATGTCAGTCTCTACGCTCCCTGCTGGCTCTTCCTTTATTCTCTGATTGCGGCTGTTGCATGCTTCTGCTGACTGTGCACTTATGCAATCTCTGCTTCTCTTTGTGCTTCTGCTGCACAAATCCTTACCAGGATCTGATACCAATTTGTCAGAATCAAGAGAGCATACAAAAAACAAGAACATAAACAAATAAATAAGAACTCAACCCAATTGCTATAGCAATTTTTTGAAAGAAAGAGATTTTATTGATCTTCAATTTTCCTTTCTTACAATGATGCGCCCAAGCGTCTTTAAATAGATTTGAATACAAACAATAATTAGAAAAACAAACTCAAGACTAATTTTAGTCTTTACATGCAAACTAACTATTTAACAAATTCTATAATAGTTTAACTAACTGTTTGATAACTAACTGTTTACTAACTCATTGTTCATTTCTACATGCATGAGGAGTGGAGAAATTAACTCCAATTCAACTTGAGTCTCTAACAATTACTCCTATTGTCGTTGATTATGCCTCCACTTCTCGATAAACCCAGATTTCCTTGTCAAAATTTAATTCAAAAAATGTCAAGTTCACAGAAGTCCATACATCCGTCAAACTAAAGTTAAACGTGAAGGGAAGGAGAATCTTTCTTTTTTTTTACAGACGATGGAGGATATTGGCATGGTAGAGATCTGGAAATGATCTACCTAATTTTATGACAGCCTGTTCTTTCCAGAGGTTAGTGCCCCCAAAATTATATTACTTCTTTCTTTCCAAACGCTCTAAGAGATCAAACAAGAGGGTATCACCCATATCCTACTAACTTAATCACCCCCTCCTACGCCCAATTTATTAGCAGGTCCTGAACATGGCCTATAGCAAACTATAATCTATCAATTAGAAAATCAATATCAGTCTTTTCAAGAAAAATGGCAAAGGAGGAGTACATGATCTCGACTCTCAGAATCTATATTACAAAGAACACATTTCGATGCACTGTGAAACCTAATACTTTTGTAACTCGTCAATACAATAAAGATTTCCTTCTTATTGTGAACCGCAAGGCCTTTGAAAATCCAATTTTGTTTTCCTATTGGGAACCAAAAGAAAACATTATACTTGGCAAGGCCTTTGAATATACAAATAAGACTTTTGATTCAAAATGATTTTTAATAGAGTTATCCCCTGAAGATAATGAGACGAAAGAAAACCAGTGAAAGTCAATACTAGCTCAATGGAAAACATCTAATAACTCCTTAACTCATAATTTATGAAAACATTGTCTATTTTATATAACAGGTCTATTTTAATAAAATATTAGCTGATTTTTATTTATAAATATATTAATATTTGAAAACAATAACTGGACACACATTTATAAAACAATTATTTATAAAATATGAAGATAAAATTTAAGGATGGTTTTAATAAAAATGTGCCTAGATAAAACATGACCAAATATTAAAATATTTAAAACAGTGTCAGTACAAGACATGGCTATACATTAGGATTCTCAAATATACTATTAAGGCATTATTTAAAACATGCCAAGACACAACCGAGTCAGAGTGAGAGCTATACCCATTATTGAGTCATAGTGAGAGTTATACCCCATGTCAAAGGCTTAAGCTTTAGAATGTTTTCCTCTTGATATTTGAGTATATATTTCCCTAGGCTAGGTCTATAGCATTTAAAAGTCCTTACTTACTAATCAAAGTATATTCAAGCTCTATTTCTATGACCTTATTTGAGTCTTACTCTATTGATACAAAGAGGATAGTCATAACATAAGTCATCATATCTATTGGACACATTCTACTGAACCCAACACAAGTTTTATCTAACCTCTGGTTGGATCATTTTTAGACTTTTTATTTTAGATTTCTAGACATCATAAAAATAATCACATATTTTTAGACCAACTATATCACTAATCCTTATAATATTATTTGTTTTTTCAAATTACATCGGCTAGTTGGATATAATTAATCAATCATCTCGATAAAACTTATTGTATCAAGCATCTTGATAAAACTTACTTAATTCCTACTAGATTGGTCAACTTGATAGAGTCATTTTATTTAGCCTTCAGTTGCACCACATTTTTACCAAAATGTATTAGAAAACGTGATATAGTTACTGTTTCCCAACCATGTTTCATATTGTACCAATCAACATGATATAGTCTATTTTTTTATATTTAGTAACTAATTATATCACAACACCTGATACCACATTTTTATTTTGAACAAGCTTTTTCCACATCTGAAATTAAGTTTTATTCATCATGATGTCTCCTCTTAGGGTGTCATTAGTGAGCGTCAAATTGTGATGGTTTTCCATGGGTCACTCCTTTCCACCTTCTATGACCATCATTAAATGAAACTCCCCATGCTACAATTATGCTACACCTTTTCTTATGATCAAAGATCCTAATGATGATCTTTCCACTTATAATGATCTATGTTACTATATTTAAAATCCTACTGATGACACCTATAGTGTGACCAAATATTATCAATTTAGTCTTTACATTTATTATGATCCCTATGAGAATTTTAATGATCTAACCTTTGCCATCTCTCACATGGTTTAAAATCCATACCAGGATTTTCCCATATATGATGATGATTTTGATAAAGGTGATGACCTTTAAATGCTACTTGATATCACTACTAATGAATATTATGATACCAATGCCTAGGTTCCCATTTTTCAAATGATTTTTGATAATCATCTCACCATAATCCTTATGATCTTGATTACTAAGGTGAATATCTTAATAATGAAACTTGTCGTGGCACTAAATATCATCACTATAGTCTTCTAAATTTTGATGATCCATATGATAAACTAATGATCTCACCTTTTAAATCATCACATGGTTGAAAATCAATACCCCAATTTTTCCATCTATGATGACGATCCTGATTGAAGTGAATATCATAACATGATAGAGGATGCTCCAATTAATGATTATTACTACATGGAAATAAATTATTCTTAGGATTTTCTCATTTTAATCAATTCACACTAAAAATAAATAAATTATGAGAATGTTTCAAAAATGTCTACCCACCCTCTATGTCACCCTTAAAAGGCCTTAGAATAATACGTCATCAAACGTCAACTCACATTGAACAACTTTTTATCAACTCATCAACTTTAAGAGGTTCTGAGGAATGGGTAACATGTTGTGGGAAAGGAGGTTCATTTTATTTTTCATTCATGCTAGCCTTAAATGGATAATGTATATACTTTACTAGTTATTCTTGGTTTACGTTTTCTAGGTAGGTTTCTCTAGGGCCATTCATCTTTAAAACTCTTTATATTGAAAAATTGATTTGGCTATTTTTTGGAAATTAAAGACCATGTTTTTGACTTAGTAACTACTTTATTTCCTTGCTTTCATTATTTCCCCCCTTTAATAGGTAGGTTTGTTTAGAAATCTTCCACATCATTTTAATTTCCTATTCTCCTCTCTTTCAGGTATGCTAACATTATGGTAGTTCTAGATTATTCCTATAGAAAATTGAAGCTACATTATGAGTTCTTATGAGATTATCTATTTGTCATTACCTTATATTTTTAAGATTTCACTTAGTTATGTTTTTCAATCTAGGATTTAAATTAGTTTTTTCATGGGCCATTTGGTTTGATTTATACCTTTTTCACATCTTTATTTGACATTGATTTTTAAATTTTATTACATCAATGTTTCTATAATACAATAATTATTGTCACCTTTTTAAATTTGGATCATTACTTATCTTATTTTTCTTATTTTTATTTTTCTTTTTAATATATGAGGTTTCAAAGAGGACCCCCCATTAACAAAGGGTGACCTGCCCCTATTCTTTGGGCTTCACGTCTGTCCCTAAGCCTCAATGCATCACATGGTACTCAATAGGAATTGAACTTGAGACTTAGGCAATCAAATTTATTGATCCTATCCACTCGAGCCAACCCTTGGGGTTAGGATCGTTACTTATCTTACTTAGATGCATTTTAGGGAATTCATTGTCATAAGTAGAAAGCACATTTAGTCTTATCAATTTTCTTTTACTTTTATCTATTTTCTTGGATGTTTTGGCTCTAACCTAGCCTTCTCAATTTCAACTTGTCAATTTTACTAATACTTCAATCATTTTTAATATTTTTATATTTACATCATTTGATTGACCATCTTGCATAAACACACCTTGATTTTATCAATTTTCGGTCTTGTATTCATGGGATTTCAAAAATGCAATTTCTTTATCATTCATGATTGAGACTATGGTACTTGAATTCATTTATTTTTATAGAAGGTAAGTCAAGGTATGTATTTATTAATTTTAGTAATTTATTTCATAATATTTCATTTTGGATTTTTTTTCAATTACATTATTTTTTATTGCTATGTATATGCAAAAAATCACCATGCCACATTACATTATTGTAACATGTGATGAGGTTTGGGTGGGTCATATGTATACACCTAATATTTTTACATTTATCACTTTACTGATACTTTATATTATATAATATTTTATATGCATTATTCTCCTTGAGTGCACAAATTAAGGGGTATATGGGGAATAAGGTGAGATTGATTTTTGGTTCATTTTAAAATGTGTTTACATACAATTTTGTCATCATATCATTATGAATCTAATCTCCTTTGATTCTCTTTTCATTTTACCACTTCATCCTTTTCCATTAATATTCACTACCTTCTCTATATCCTACTGTATTGACCTAGACAATATAGTATGTCTCTTAATTTTTCTTCCCTGTAATATGTTAGTCATCTCAATACAATTTTGATTCTATATTTTATCATTAGTATTGTAACTACATGTTGACACAATATTATGTTAGTCGACATCTTCCAATTATATCGACCTAGCCAATATTATCATCTTAGAGTTAAAGGTTAGTTTTAAGTATTGAATATGTATATATAAGGGTCATATTTCATTATTAAAGGATATATAAAATTCTTACACTTTAATTTAGCTCACATTTATGACATTTAGAAGTATTTTAGAGAGTAATAGGTTTATAACCTTATTTTTGTGGTCTTATCTTGTAGCTCCATTCAAGCTTAATGAGTGAGGTATTCGGAGTTCCTAATTAAGGATATCTATTTCTTAATCTTGTTATTTGAGTTATTCAACCAATGGCATCTATTAAAAAGGGCCATTTGAACCAAATGGGAAATTTAAATATCGATGGGTCCATTTAAAGGTAAAAATATATATCCCTCTACTATTTCATTTAATTATTTAGTAGATTAGAAATTTCTTAGTTTATTTCTTTGTGGATATATGTGTGTATCCTCTTTTATGCTCTTCCTTATAACTAATAAAATGCTATAGATATAGGGTTGTTTAGGCTTTCCATTTATTAACTTAAGTTGTATAGATCCCCATTTTGTTAAAAAATTTACTTTACCTTATTTACAATTACTTACCCATCATTATTTTACTTGCATGTTTAAAGTCATCCTTACAATCACTCAATCATCATTGAGTCTTTGTCAGAGCTATACCACATCTCATAGGTTTAGGCTTTAGAACTCTTTCCTCTTGATATTTAAATTTAGATTTACATCTATTAGGTCTACAATGATTGTAGGTACTTATCCAAACATCCAAGTATATGCAAGTTTGGTGGTTAGGATATTTCTTGAGTCTTAATTTGTTGACATAAAGAGGATAATTATAGGTCATCCCAACCATGCATACAATGATTAGTTGACCTCTATATTCATATTTAATGAGTCAATATTTAGGTTGAATTATTTTTATTTTTTCCACTAATCAAATAATATTTTTAAATTAATTAATTATTTATCATTAACATTATTTTTCCTTAAAATACATAATATTTAATTTATTTTAAAATTTGTGATTTTCTACTTTACATACCCATTATTAGTTTTTATTAATTTTTTAATGAAATATGAATGTGATCTTTAAATATGTTTTTTGAGTCTCATCCAAACATGAGTGTCAATACTATGAACATTCGAAATAACATACTAGTAAAACACAATAAGATGAATGATATGTAGTAGCACTAAAAGGAGGAGGTAGCGGGAGCACTTAATGTATTATCACCATAGTGGCATTAGATGTATCATAATATAATTATTCACCACGAGATCTCAGACATTGATGAATCTGTTTAACATAATTTATTTTAAATTTTACAACACCAATTTATAATTTACCAAACTATTATATTTTAAATTTTATACAATAGAGTTATGATATGCATTTCATTATTTAAAATGAAATACTGAAAAAATAAGATTAGTGTACCATTCTTGATGGTTGCTTCCTTCAATGTTTTTAAATTGTATTCAATTAAAATATATTTTTTAATGAATGATTTTCTTTATTATTTTTGAGGGATATTAAAAGAATTATTTTTATTTAACCTTTTATTAAATTATATTTTTTTTTAAATCAAAATATATTATTATGTATAAAAATATTTACATTTTTTTAATAATTGACTTGCATATTTATTAAAAAATATGAAAAAAAATTATTTATCTTTTTTTATTAGTTGAAATTGCAGACATGATACTATGATACAAAATTCTAATGTTATAAAAAAATAACCATAATAATATTATAAATAATATATAGTATAAATGACAACAACTCTAGACATGGCACAAGGTGCATGTACATGGTAAGGTACTATGATAAAATCCAAAGTGGGTGAGGTAAAGGCTAAAATTCACATAACGATTAAGTGGATAAACTTAACAAGATTTACCTACTTAAAATATTCATTATGAAATAGATCACCTAATTGCCATTGAGTGAATTATGTGCATTCTTTGTATGAAAGGACTTTTCCCTCATATTTGTGGCTTATTGTGTCCAAATTTTTATGAATTTTTTTCAGATAGTGCAGGTTGTCTAGCTTATCTGATTTTTTATTTTATTTTCCATATGTATACTTATAGGTTTTACCACTTGAAATATTTGGCCTATCGACATTTACAATCTTAATATGTTTATTGAAAATTTCCCCCCTGTGGATTCTGGATCATCTGCTCTTATAAATCAAATTAAGCCTAGGAGACACTGATACATGTGGAATAGTTCTATCCATTTAAGGACCTTTAGATCTCAAGTGAAAGATTGGAAACAAATATGTGTTGGATGTTGGAACCATGGCCGAAATACGAACTAATGAACTTGAAAGCTATCAAGATAATAAATTATCAATAGGCAAAGCTTCTAAAAAAATAACTTGTATTTAGTCATATTGAATGACTTGAAATAATTACAACGCAAACCATGATTAAACAAGCTTCAACTCAAAATTGAAGTTGACTTTAATTTTTTTTAGAAAAATTAAAATCTAAATAGCATCTATTTTTAGCAACTATTATTTATAGTAAGTTTCGCATGCAAGTGCGTGCATCTCTAAAAATCTCCCAAAATACTCTAAAAACTATAATTAGTCTACAAGACAAAATTCAATTGAATTTGACATCTAGTCCTAAAAATATATAATTTTTAAAAATAAAAAATTCTCAAAAAAATCATTAAATGTTAATTTTAGACCCTCGAATGATCATGTATGGATTAAAAAAAATATCAAAATCAACTCTAAGTAATTACGGTATCTTAAAACAACATAATTTTTTTGAGATGGTCATTTTGGTGTGTGAAAGAGATCAAATGGATCTATGGGTTAAAATTTATAGCCTCCAAAATATTGACCTATTTTTTTGCATCATTCTCCTTTAGTTGAAAACAACTCAACTCCTGCAAGTTGCATTGATTATACTGCTACCATTTTTCTTTATCAATAGTCTTTAGATCTCATTTTTTAATCCAAGTGTTGTCTTCTTGTTTCAAACCTTCTCACTATAACAATTAGCTATTATAACCCCTTACCTTATGTTCACTGTCTTCATATCTAAAAATGTTACTATTTTTTTCTTCTTCTTTAGACCCTGTTGCTCCCAATTTAATTATTCATCTTCATCACCTTAACCATATTATATATATAATTCATATAAATCTAAAACATTAAATACTGGAGAGATATCATTTTTTTCGGTAAACTCACCTCATAAGCATTATCATTGATTTTCTTCACAATCATGCATGGTCGAATTTTCTTCTTCTATTTATTTCCTTAAGTAAACCATTACCAACTCTAATTTTTGAAATACCTTGGATCTTCTTTTGACATCTATTGACACTTCAGATTTCTCATTACTGTCCTACAACTTTCTTCTTACTCCTTTTTGTAACTATTGCATATGCTCTACAAACACTTCTACATCATCACTAATTCATTCTACAAAAAGTAATTTTAGAAAATCTAAAATACTCATATGATTATCCCATAATCAATTTGAAATAGTGACTTTCCTTTTGATATATTCACTTAAATTTTATATGCAAACTCAACGTGTGAAAAAGCCAAGTAGCATTGCTTTGGCTTCTCTCCCACTATGCATCTGAATAAATTTTCCAAGCTCTTATTTTCAACTTCTATCTATCCATCTGTATGTGGGTTATATGCACTACTAAAGTTTAACTTAGTACGCATATTCTTCCACAATGTCCTCCAAAACTTATTTATAAATTCTATGTCCATATCTAATGTAATGGTTTTTGGAACACCATGCAATCTTATAATATCCTTAAAAAATAATTTTGCAACTCTAGTGGCATCATTGGTTTTCTTACATGCAATGAAATGAACTATTTTTAAAAAATTATATACAACAATAAAAATTGAATCATTACCTCTTTGTATATTTGATAATTCCAACATAAAATCCATACTAAAATCTATCCATGGTCCTCTTAGAATTGGTAATAAAAAGTATAGTCTAATATTTTGTGCATGCCCTTTAGCTACCTGAGATATCATGTACCTAAAAACATAATTTATCACATTTGTCTTCATATTTAGAAAAAAATACTTTTCTTCCACCAAAGCTATTGTATTCATCTTACCAAAATGTTGAACCAAATCACCACTATGTAATTCACTTATTATATTATCTCATAGATACCCAACTGAAATGTATAACTGTTTCCCTTTGAAGAGATATCCTTCTTGTATAATATACTCACCATGAATAATATTTGTCCCACGTATTAATATATTCCTACAATATTTAACTATCTTACCAAAATTTGGATCAATATCATATAATTTTTTGATAGCTTTAAATCTAACTACCTCACTCACCATAGTAATTAATAATGCTACTCTCCTGTTCATTGCATCAGCTACTTGATTCTTCTTCCCTGATTTATATTTCAACACAAAAATATACCCCTATAAGAAGGATACCCATTTTACATGCCTACTATTCAATTTTTTTTGTGTACTCACATACTTCAAAGTCTCATGATCTGTATATAAGATAAACTCCTTAGGCACCAAGTAATGCCTCTAATGCTTTAATGCTTGTACAATTGCAAAAGTTCAACATTATAAGTAGAATATTTTTCTCTTACCTCATTCAATTTCTCACTAAAACATGTTATTGGTTTTCCTTCTTGACTCAACACAGAACCAATTCCCACAAATGAAGCATCACAATCAACCTCAAACACTTCACTAAAATCTGGTAATGCTAAATTTGGTCTTTCTATAATCTTCTTCTTTAAAGATTCAAAACTTGATGTGGCTACTCTAGTCCATGCAAGTTCCTTCTCTCTTATGCAATATGTTATTGGTGCCATAGTACTACTAATTTTTTTTTTTTAAAGTTCCTCACCCATGGAAACTTCTTACCTTTGTAATGTTTTTGAGAATAGGCCACTCAATAATTGTCTTTATCTTTTCTTCATCCATTCTCACACCATATAATGAAATTACAAATCCTATAAATACCAAACTATTTTGCATAAACCTACACTTCTTCAAACTTTCACACAACTTTTCGTTTCCTAACAAATCCAGTACCATTCTCAAATGTTTTAAGTGTTCTTTTTTAGACTTACTGAATATTAAAATATCATCAAAATGAACAACCACAAACTTATCAATATATTCTTGTAACACTATATTTATCACCTTCATAAATGTGTTAGGTGTATTAGATAATCTTAATGTCATCACCATTCACTCATATAATCTATCCTTAGTCTTGAATACAAGTTTACACTCATCTCCTTCATGAATTTGAATCTAATAATAACTATTTCTTAGAACAATCTTGGTGAAATATTTTTCTCCTGCAAGCACATTCATCATATCATCTAAATGAGGTATAAGAAACATATACTTGATTGTAATTTTATTAATTATTCTACTATCCACACACATTATCCATCCTTCATCTTTCTTTGGAGTTATAAATATTCATGTTGCGCATGAACTCATACTCTCCCTTATCACCTTATTTCTTAGTAATTTGTTTATTTAATTTTTCATATTATATTGGAATCATATTATAATCTACTTGATTTGGTAGAGTTGATCCTAGAATCAAATCAACATGATACTGAATACCTCTCTTCAGTGGTAAATCATCCGATAAATCATTAGGCATAACATATGCATATTATTTCAACACTCTTGTTGCTTCTATTGGTATTGGCACCATTTGTGTTTTTTCATCTTTTGCTACTAATATATAAAAACAATATTCCACCTTCATATCTTGGATAAATTATTTAGCAAAGAGCATGCTTTATGTCTTTTCTTCCTCTTTAAGAGGTAACAAAACTTCTTTTGTACCACATTTATAAAAAGTGTACTTGTTCTTTATTTCATCATGAATTACTTTCTTGTAAAATTACCATGGTATTCCCTATAATACATAACGTGCATCTATTAGAATAACATCACACCATATTTCATCATTACAACTTTTTCTTATAAAAAATTTGATTAAGCACCTTTTATATATTTTAACCTCATTCCCTTTCTTACATCATGAAACCTGATAAGATTAGGATGATTTTCACATTGTAGATTTAGTTTCTCTATTATTTATTTAGAAACCATATTTTCAAAACTACCACAATCTATAATTTTGTTGCATACATTTCCACCCAAAGTACACCTTGTTCAAAAAATATTTGATCATAGCCATGCATCACAACCTTCTTTATTCAGCACTTTTTCCTTCCTTGGAGTGATTATGGTTCTCATCATGAGATTTTCTCCAACATCTACAAGTGCAACTTTAAGTTTTTTCTCTTCTATCTCAACCTCAACTAGATTCACTATTGGGTGATCTTCTTGCCTCCTTTTTTGATCTTGATAGAGTGAACACTCAAATGCTCTATGTCCTTCTTATCCACATTTATAATAAACATGAGATCTATGTTGGTTTGGAAACCATCCTCTAACACCACTATAACCTCGTCCTCTCTAGAAACCTCTTCATCTTTGTCAAAATTAAAACCCTTACCTATTATCATCTTGCCTTTCTACAACACGTGATGATTCACCTTTATTGGTATTAGACCCACCTCTAGTGGTATTAAACCCACATCATCCCTTATTTTCAAGGGATCTACCTCTTCTTGGATCAAGAGATGTTTGTTTATTTTAATTTTATTTTACCTCCAAAGCTAATTGATAAACTTTCTCCATGCAAAGTATTCTATGCATGCTTAATTCATTTTGAATAGTAAATTTCAATCTATTTACATACTTTACAGCCATCTACTCTTATGTTTCATCATTATCCACTCATATGGAAAGCTTATAAAATTCATGTATATATTCTTGTATATTGTAATATTTTTACCTCGAATTTTGAAATCTTCTATATAGGGTTTATCGTTATCTATAGGAAAAAATGTATTCCTTAACTTCTTCTCTTTATCTTTTCTATATCTCGCTTTCTATAGGGGATCCCACCAAATCATTGCATGATCTTTCAATTTTGTACATGTGAAATTTACCTTCTTGTCTTCTCTCATAGTCTTCCACTCAAAGAATTTGTTCATGCTATTCATCAAATCTATCAACTCTTCGGGTTTTAAATTGCCTTCATACTCTGTAACATCAATATTTATTCTTTCATTTCTTCTTTTTAAAGCCTAAACCGTCCTCTCTTCCATCAATGGTGGCTACTCTTGCTATTCTTCTTCTTTTTAAACATCTTCATCACAATCTATGTCTTCATTACCACCTTGTCTTCTTCTCTGATTAGTGATAACCTCAGTTAATTTTTCCTATTATCTCTATAGATCTTGTATAATTTGGTTCATTTGTGCAATACCTCCTCATCCTCTCACCATGTCTTACTCCACTAAGATTGAACTTGCTCGAATACCAAATAACGAACCTGAAAGCTATCAAAATAATAAATTATCAATAGATAAAGCTTTTGAAAATAATAATTTGTATTGATTCATATTAAATGATATGAAATAATTGTAACCTAAACTAGGCTTAAATAAGCCTAAACTCGAAATTCGAGTTGACATGAAAAATTCGAAAAAAAAAAAATTTAAAATTTAAAAAAAAACATCTATTTTTAACACCTATTATTTATAGTGAGTTTCATATGCAAGTGTACATAGCTCTAAAAATATTCTGAAATACTGTCAACACTATAATTAGTCTATGGGATGAAATTCAACTGAAGTTAATGTCCGTTTCTAAAAATGTACAATTTCTAAAAATAAAAAATTCTTGAAAACATCATTAAACGTTAATTTCAAACCCTTAAATGATCATGTATGACATCCAAAAAATATCTAAATCAACTCTAAGCAGAGAGGGAGACTTAAAATAACATCAAACATTTCGAGACGATCATTTTAGTGCATGGAAGAGCTCAAACATAACTACATGTTAAAAATTATGGTCTCTAAAAGATTGATCTATTTTCTCTGCATCACACAATGAAGACATCAAAGTAAATTTAAACAAATCTTTGCTCGGTTGATTAAAAAATTCATTTTTTTTTAAAAATTTCAATGCAAGTCTGACTAATTTTATCACAAATCAAGACAAATAATAGGCAAATTCGATATTTTTGACTCCATTTAAAACACTTGGATTTTCGAAGGCATAACCGTGGATTCTCCGTGAATTTAATCGTAGATCTTTCCAAAAATTAAGCGCATGATGGCCTTAGACATTGAAATAGCCATTTAGAACGCTTTTATACCATTAGCTTGGCTATATAGAAGTGGCATGCTACGTTGGCTCAAGGTATGCCATATTCTCTACGCTGTATATATGCGATCGCTTTGAGAATACTTTTGTTTTCTCTATTTAAACAATAAGGTATAAAATTAAAATGTTTTCTTTCATACTTTTTAATATTATTTTTTAAAAGTGTCTTTAAGTTCTGCGCACAGTCTGTATATATGTTTGCTTTGAGAATGGTTTTATCATCTCCATATAAATATTTTACATATAAACCATGAATTCACGTCAACAACCATTCTGGGGTCGAGGGATTGCGCGTTGTAGGACAACTCTCTCCATCATGAGAAGGAGATCAATGCTATATGTGATATATTCAATGTGTATCATCTTCCGTCCTGTTGGAAATATTTGAAGGGCTATTTTGTTACGAAGATGTTTTGGAGTCGACGAAATGTTACCACCACCTGCATTCAGATCTGGAAAAAGCAGGTATTTTCAAAGGCGGTTTGTCATTGTATTACACAATTGCATTCTGTATATTCACAATGCTATCGCTTTACGTTTACGAAGTGGTTTTCTCAACCAACAGGATTTTCTTTCCCATGATTTCGGTAATTTTACTGAGGTTCGCATGGATGCAGGCATGTTTCATCGGGCACGATTCGGCACACTTCGGGCTGGTAAATAGCTGGAGAGCGGAAATTGCGATACAACTTCTGGTCCGGAATCTGCTGGCCGGCGTGATAACTGCATGGTGGAAAAGAAGCCACAATGTGCATCATATGTCTTAGAAAAATCTGGAGTAAGACTCAAATTTACAATGCCTGTCGCTTTGCGGAGTATAAGGGTTTTGATAGTAAATACTAGGAGAAAAAATTCAACTTCAGATGGTATTGTGTTTGATGAGTGGTGGGCATGATTCAGTACGGATATTTTGATCATCTTTAGTGTTTTTCTCATATGGATAAAGAACAATGCTTGGCATTCTCCACTATCAAGCAAAATATGCATAAGAACAATGCCTGGCATTGAATCAAAAGTTTTGTACAAACATACTCATTTCTTGCTTGTGAATAAAATATAAATTCGACGTTCAAGTTGCACACCGACAAATTAAAGGCCTAGTTGTATGCAGCTCTGAATTTATACTGCAGTGCGATATACATATTTAGCGTGTTTAAATTATTCAGATGATGTCCATTTTAATATACTTAATTTTCGTGCTTCTAAGATAAGCTAGAGATTGCATTTTTAATGACGTATTACCTTTCCACATTGATGCCTTTCTGTATATCATTTCAGTCATTTTTTTATAATTGTATATTTAAAGATTTTTTATGGAATCGTTGAATCATATAGATATCGGTATTTTTGTTCATATTTCGAAAATAGATATATAGTGGATATTAGTTTTTTTGGCTACGGAATTATATGTAAGGGATATCTAGGATATCAAAATCATCCAAAACACGATCCTAACTTTCATTGTTTGATTCTCAAAAATTTGTGTCTTGATAAATAAATATAAACAATCATCATCCTCCCTAATTACACTACAACCTTTTCAATACTCTACAAATATTTATAAAATTTTTATAATTAATTTCTCTCACTCATTTGATATATACAAAAAAAACTTCCTATACTAAATGGTGGAATGTTAGAAAATACTTACATATTAATTCATTTGACATATTCAAATGTTACTTTTGCTTTATCCAATATAAGATATGTTGCAAGTTAGATTATGAGATGATAAATGTTGAGATACAAAATGTATGTTTTTGAGTAGTTTGAATATTTGATATCAGTTTTGGAAATTCATACATGGTTGCGCATTTCAAACTAGTGGTTTGGAGTGCTTATTTACTAATTTTTAGTTATTAATATATATTGTACTATTTTTTTCAAAGTGTGATCGTTTGTAGCTTTCTATTTTAATATATCATTTTGATAGATAATGCTTATTAAGTAATATGTAGTATAGGGATGTATTAATATGTATAAAATATGGTCTCACCATTTATATTTTATGAAAAGAGTTTTTATTTAGATATTATTATTGATACATTTTATTATCAAATTTTAATGTTGATAATTTATATGACCAAAAATTTCTGTTGAGTCATTTTATGATTATGAATACTTTGTAAAGAGTCCACAATTATTTTTTATTTTAAATTCACATATTTTAAAAAGTAGGCTGATCTTTGACATTTCAAAAGTGTAGTAATTAGTCCTCCCATATAGTAGTCGTGAAGTTATTTTTTAACTCAAGGTATCTAAAAGTGGAGTTGTTAGACATAATAATACATTTTAACATCCTCAAAGCATTTTTCTAGCTACTTGTATGCATAACTTTAGAACAATGAATTTAGACTTATATTTTCCATAAAATTCCAAGCACCTTTTACCATACCTACGAAGTTAGGACCACTCAAGTTCAAGATAAAGACCTAAAATAAAGAGATTGAACTGATGATTGATTAATATCCATGCTAACATTCATTAATATACTGATTAAATGTAACTTAAACTATATAAATATCTATGTAAGATTTAAGAATTCAAAAACTAATTCTTACATGCACAAATTTATATGCCCATATTATAAATATAAATGACTAGACATATATTGAAAATATAAACAATATAATTATGACTTAAGTTTTACATTGCTCTGACATATCCTTCCTCAATGATATCATAATTATTTTTATATAATTTTATTTGATAAAAATATTTTATATAATCAATAATTAAAATAGATTCTAAAACTATTCTAACTGCCTGCAAAAACTTAACACACAACACACTTATTTTTTATAAACATTTAATATATTCTTTCATATATATGGCCCATATTATTGTGGCTGCTATTTTAAAAACTTATAGGTGCGACTTTTTCCTATCTTTCATCTTTATATATTTGAATCGTATATTATGATCTTCAATCTTATTGGCAATTCTTACCTTATTGAACATCAATATCGAAATAAAATATTTGAAAAGAAAGAGGCTGCACTGTCAATACAAAAATAGAATGTCATCAAGTTGCTTCTTAATTATTAATCACGTTATCTAAATTTAATAAAGCATAAAAGAACATCATGAACGATACTGTTGTTGAAGCATTACACATATTAGTGTTTGCAATAATTTAATGCCTTCAACGAAACGCGTGTATACTGTTTTGTATTATTTATTTAAAGAAACTTTTTTGCGCATGTCAGTTCAAATTCAAACACGGAAATAATTAGCTACTAACAGTATTTTGTCATAGGAAAGGACGAAAATTGCGAACTTCTACAAACAAATTAATCCCAAATCAATCCAAACCACATAAATATTATACAAATAGGGTGTATTTTAAAATATCAAAGAAGAATATTTACTTCATACTTAAAGGTTCCATTTTTAGAACCTTTACAACGGAATTTCACGGAAAACCCACAGTGATGTTTGAGGAAATGTGGGAAGTGATGAAAGTAGAAACGAAAATGATTACAGTTGCATGGCTTTGATTAGCAATAACAATCAACTATTAACATGATTAGTACGGAAAGTGGAAAATATTAAAGTTTATGTTAGGAAATTATAACATATATTCAGAAAGGAATATTTATCGTTTTGGATGGAGTTAAATAGTTGAAGTATTGGTAGTTTTCATGCCATATATATTTTATTTTATTTTATTATTTTATTTATTTTTTACTTTTTATAGTTCTTCAATAATATTTTATCCAACAAACCCTCACATTAATGAGTGTTGCACTATTATTTTTTAAAACAAATTCTACCTTTGGCATAGCTCCAACTCAAATTTCTACGTTCTGCTGTAAACCAAAAACTCTGCACAAAATATAAAATTCTTTCGAAATGAATTTAATACCACCTCAAATATTTTATGTTCTTCAGTTTCTGTTTCCAAATCTACTTCTTCCTCTAATTTTTCAAGTACTTCATCTTCACCGTCACTGTGCTCACTATCCCTACCATCCATACAATTCTCCTAATTACAACGAAATATATATTCAAATAAAATGTTTAAAATCCCTAAAACCTGTTGATTTTTGTAGCTCGAAAGGTGGAATGTGGAATTGTTTTAAAGCAATTCAAGATTGGATATGCTTTAAAACAATTCGAGTTGGATTTTCAGCAACAGTAGTTTCTATTCTTTAAATAGAATGTTTCTGAGTTTGTAAGGATGAGATAAATCCAAGAGTGATTTTATGTGTAAAAAAAAAAAAAAAACCAAAGAAAGCAAGGAAATTTTTTTTCTTTTCTTTTTCTTGCACGCTAAGTAAAGCAGCTAGGCTCTCTATAATGTAAGATTGTTGTAGCAAACTCAGACATTGTATTTTTTTCAAAAGAGAAGTTTGTTGTTAGGTTGAATAGAAGATCCAACATTTGCAAGTTTTTCCCCACATTGGGGTTTTCTGGGTATATTTGTGTTATTGTCTTTTTTGTATTGGCTTATTGTTATTTTTTGCTTCCGCTGTTATTAGTTATTAATTAATCTAGTTGTATTAATCGTTATAAATCAGATTTATGTCTGTGAATTTATTGTGGAATTAATCTGTTGCTAGGTTATAGAAATTAATATGGTATCAGAGCTCTAAACTCTGAATATGAAGCCAAGATTTGTAACGCATATTTCAAGAAAAATAAATTAGTGTTTTTAATCCTCAGTTCTTTTTGTGGCTATGGCAACCAGCGTTCGATACGAGGACAGGCTCGAGGGTGTGTCTAACTTCTTGCAGTGGAAGGTTTGGATTACATCTGTTCTCAAGGAGAACAGGCTGTGGATCTATGCTAGCACATAAGTGACTCCCCCAATAAATGATCTTGTTGCCTTAGATTCACATGAAGTTAAAGAGGCCAAGGCTCAGAGGATTATCCTAGATGGAGTAAGAGATCATTTAATTCCTCATTTATTGGGGAAAGAAACCACCAAGGAGATGTGGGATTCACTCACAAAACTTTATCAGAGTGACTATCAGAGTCGTAAGATGATGCTCAAGGACAAATTGCATAATACCAAGATGTCCAAAGGCAAGAGTGTGATCTCTTACTTGTCCAAGCTGACATAGGTTAGGGATGAGCTTGTTGATGTTGGAGAGATGATTACAGAAGATGAGTTGGTGCGTATAGCCTTGAATGGTTTTTCAAAACACTGGGATGTGTTTGTCAAGTGTGTTGTTGGTAGAGATCAGCTACTTGATTGGGCAAGAATTTGGGATGATTTTGTTTAGGAGGAGATCCGTGAAGGTGCTCATCGGGGAGATCAGACAAAGAAGGGTCAAGATGAAGAAAATCTTGCTCTTGCAAGCAAGGGTAAGAAGAAGTCCAATAAAGAGCAATCGTAAGGTTCTTCTTCCCAGAGTGGAAAGAAGAAAGATCTGAGCAAGGTTAAATATTTTTGCTGCCATCAGATGGGTCACTATGCTAGTCAATGTCCGAATAAGAAAAATAAGGACAAGCAAAAGAAGCAATTTGCTGCTATAGCAGAGGTGGATGAGTTTGCTTCAAAATTTGAGAATGAGTTTTCACTCATTGCCTGTCTCTCAAGTTCAAGTGCCAATAGAGTATGGTATATTGACAGTGGGGCTTCTCACCACATGACGGGAGTCAAAGAATGTTTCACCAAGTTGGAGGAGAAGAAGCTGGATTTCTATATTGAGCTCAGAGATAATGCCAAGTACCATGCAACTGGTATTGGCACCGTTAAGTTTCAGAGGGAGTCTAGCAAACCTTTGCTAGTGGAGGATGTGTTGTATGTCCCTGGCATGACAAAGAATTTAATCTCAATTTCTACCTCGGAAGACAAGGGTTACATCGTGACCTTTGAGAGGGGAAAAGTCTACATTTGTCCCAAAGATTCCAAGATTGCAAAAGTGATTGGTGTTAGGTATGGCAGCCTGTTCGGTTACAGTTGCAGCTAGCACATGCATTGGTTAGTAGCTATAAAGGGATAGGAGAATTGTGGCACAGGAGGATGGCTCACCTTCACCATGGAGCACTTAATATTCTCAAAGAAATAGTGACGGGGCTGCCTGAGATAAAGACAAAATAACATGATGTGTGCAAGGGTTGTGCTCTTGGGAAATATGCCAAAACTAATTTTCCAAGCAGCGACATTAGATCCGAAGGGATTATGGATCTCGTACACTCAGATGTGTGTGGACCTATGTCAACAGCATCCTTGAATAGATATGAGTATTATGTTACCTTCATTGATGATTTCTCCAGGAAGACATGGATATATTTCATGAAGAATAGAGATGAGGTCTTCAGAAGGTTGAAAGAGTTTAAGGCTCTCGTGGAGAACCAAACTGGGAAGAAGATCAAGATATTAAGGTCTGATAATGGAGGCGAGTATACCTTGAATGTCTTCAAAGCTTTTTGTGCTCAGGAAGGTATCAAGAAAGAGTTGATAGTTCTATACAACCCTCAATAGAATTGGGTTGTTGAATGAAAAATAGAGTTATCATTGGAGCAGCCAAAGCTATGCTTCATGATCAGGATTTGCCTTGGTTCTTATGGGCAGAAGCTTGCAACTCAGCTATGTATTTGCAGAATAGGAGCCCTCATAAAGTGTTAGGCAAATTGACTCCAAAAGAGGCGTTCACTGGTAAGAAACTAGATTTGGGGCACATTTGCATCTTTGGATGTCTTGTGTATTGTCACATTCCTGATGAGAAGAGAACCAAGTTGGAACCTACTGCAGAGAAGGGTATCCTTGTTGGTTACAGTGAAACTTCTAAGGCTTATCGGGTTTATATTTATGCTCTCAGGAAAATAGTGGTTCACAGAGATGTGAATTTTGAGGAAGAGAGGGCTCTTCAGAAGTCAAGTAAATTGATGAAGGAGGAGGAACAAACATCCACAATTGAGGTAGCACAAATTCCTCAAACTTAAGTCACGCAAGTTGGAGAGCGAAACAAGCAGGATGATCAGATAGAGGAACAAATAGTTCCTCAGTCGTAGATTCCTATTAGTGAGAAGGGGAGAAACAAGGCAGCTGAGGAAACATTAAGAGAGGCTCAAGAATATGTATGTGATCCTCAAGATTCAGTCAGATAAAGAAGGGCTCCCAGACGTTATTCAGATTATGTGGCACTTATGAGTGAATTAATTGAAGTAGAGCCTTTCAGCTTTCAGGAGGCATACAAGCACCAAGTATGGAGAGATGCCATGGTGGAAGAGTATTCTTCCATCATGAAGAACGGTGTGTGGGAGGTAGTACCATGACCAAAAGATAAGTCTGTGGTGGGCTCGAGATGGTTGTATAAGATTATGCATGCTCCAAATGGTAGTGTGGAAAAGTTTAAAGCTCGGTTTGTGGCTAAGGGGTTTCAACAGAAGGAAGGAGTTGACTATGATGAAACTTTCACTCCAGTAGCCAGGAACTCATCCATAAGAGCTATCATTTCTATAGCAACACAGATGGGCTAGAGGATTCATCAGATGGATGTAAATATGGCCTTCCTCAACGGGGTGATTGAGGAAGAGATTTACATAGAGCAACCAGAAGGGTTTGAAGCACATGAGAGGGATTCTCATGTATGCAGATTGAAAAGACCATTGTATGGACTCAAGCAAGCTCCTAGGGCATGGTATTCACGTATTGATAGTTACTTGCAGAGTGTGGGCTTCATCAAGAGTGAGGCAGATTCGAACCTATACTATGTTCAGGTGAAGGGTAAACTTCTCATATTGTTTTTATATGTTGACGACCTATTTCTCACAAGGTCAGAGGAGCTCATAGCACACTGCAAGTGGGATCTTGCAGGAGAGTTTGAGATGAAGGACTTCGGGTTGATGCACTACTTTTTGGGATTGGAGTTGTGGCAGAAAGAGGGAGAAATCTTCCTTGGACAAGGGAAGTACTTAATTGATATCTTGAAGTGATTCAGGATGGAAAATTGTAAGCCTATGTTAACGCCACTTGTGACCAACTGGAAGAAGATTGATGCTTATAGATCAGAGGTATTGGACCCTACTTTATACAGATAGTTGATAGGCTCTCTTATGTATCTGGTCAACACAAAGCCAAACATTTGTTTTGCAGTGAACTCACTCAATCAATTTATGGTGGAACCTAAACATGTTTGCTGGATAGCTGTGAAGCATGTTTTGAGATATCTCCAAGGCACAGTTGATTATGGGCTAAAGTATGTTCAGAAGGATGGAGTGAAGCTCAAGGGGTTTACTAATGTAGATTGGGTAGGCAGTACAGCTGATCGAAAGAGCACTTCAGGGTGTAGTTTTAGTTTGGGATCAGAAGTAGTCTCTTGGTACAGTAGGAAATAGAAGTCAGTTGCACTAAGTTCTATAGAGGCTGAGTATATGGCAGCTAGTATGGCTACATGTGAGGCTATCTGGCTTTGAAAACTTCTAGCTGGGTTCTTTAATCAGGAGCTGGATCCTACAGTCATTTATTGTGATAATCAGAGTTGTATCAAACTCTCTGAGAATTCAGTGTTTCATGACAAGTCAAAACACATTGAGATCAAGTATCACTTCATCAGAGATTGTGTGGAGAATGAGATAGTGAAGCTCAATTACATTCCTATGGATGAACAAATTGCAGATATCCTGATGAAGGCCTTGATGAAGAGCATGTTTGAATTCTTCAGGGACAAGTTGGCTGTAGTGCAGAACACCTTCCTCGCTAAGAGTGAGTGTTTATTTTTGTAGCTCGAAAGGTGGAATGTGGAATTGTTTTAAAGAAACTCAAGATTAGATATGCTTTAAAACAATTCGAGTTGGATTTTCAGCAACAGTAGTTTCTATTCTTTAAATAGAATGTTTTTGAGTTTGTAAGGGTGAGATAAATCCTAGAGTGATTTTATGTGTTAAAAAAAAAAAAAAAAAAAAACTAAAGAAAGCAACGAAAGTTTTTTTTTCTTTTTCTTGCACACTAAGTAAAGCAGCTAGGTTCTCTATAAAGTAATATTGATGTAGCAAACTCAGACATTGTAGTTTTTTCGAAAGAGAAGTTTGCTGTTAGGCTGAATATAAGATCCAACATTTGCAGGTTTTTCCCCGCATTGAGGTTTCCTGGGTATATCTGTGTTGTTGTATTTTTTGTATTGGCTTATTGTTATTTTTTGCTTCCACTATTATTAGTTGTTAATTAATCCAGTTGTATTAATTATTATAAATCATATTTATGTCTGTGAATTTATTGTGGAATTAATATGTTGCTGAGTTGTAGAAATTAACAAGACCTTTGAATATGGTTCCAGAGATAAAAATAAAATAAAATACATATTCATATAATATGAGTTAAATCTGTAAGACAAGTTCATTTTACATGCCGAAGACCTATTCACTTCAGATGCCATAATAATTGTTTTCTATTAAATATTTCACCTTAACCTTGTTATTGTTTACCTTTTGGACACTGACTTTGTATACATTTATCATAGATTATTTCTTCAATGTTATTCAAAATTCTTAGCTTGCGGACATTAGTATTTAAGTAAAATATATATATATATTTTAAAAAGAAAAGAAAGAGATCAATAACTTTTCCCAGGAGTATGAAAAAATCACACGGCACTGTAAGCGGATTTTGACATTTTAGATACGAAAATAGATCATGTCATTAGGTTGCTTTTTAATCATTAAGCATACGATCCAGTTTGAAAAGAAAGGCATACCTGCAGTCTCAATACAGTAACGTTGAAATATAGTACTACCTTTAATATTTCATGTATTTCACTTTCGTTTCTAAATCTACCTCTTTCTCTAATTTTTCAAGTACTTTATTTTCACAACACTATGCTCACTATCCCTACCATCCATACAATTCTCCTAATTGCAAAGAAATATATATTTAAATAAAATGATTAAATTCCCTAAGACCTTGGAAGAATATGGTTCCAGAGATAAAAATAAAATAAAATACATATTCATATAAAATGAGTTAAATCTGTAAGACAAGTTCATTTTACAGGCCGAAGACCTATTGACTTCAGATGCCATAATAATTGTTTTCTATTAAAAATTTCACCTTAACCTTGTTATTGTGTACCTTTTGGACACTGACTTTATATACATTTATCATATAGTATTTCTTCAATTTTATTCGCAATTCTTAGCTTGCGAACATTAGTGTGTATGTGTATATATATCTCAAGAGGTTAATAACTTTTCCGAGAGGTATGAAAAAAGCAAGCGGATTCTGACATTTTAGATACGAAAATAGATCATTAAGCGTACGATCCAGTTTACAAAGAAAGGCATATATGCAGTCGAAATACAATAAACCTATTCCTGTTTGCAAAAAATCAGTGGTTTCAACCATTTGTGAAATTTAATCTAGGATGGTGTTTTGCATTATTTAAGGCTACAAAATTTACTTTAAAAATACGATCATATATGCAAATTTAATAAGAAGTAACTTGATTTTATCATATTAATCGACGCCATTGCCGACTTCTACGAAACAGATTTTATAAAATTTTGAAAACATGAAAAGAAACATGAAAATGTATGGACTGCTAAAATTTGAACAGGATATGATGGCAGCTGGCATATAAAGGAGGAGAAAGAGACATTTGGAGCACAATACAGTATCGTCCAACATTATACAATAAATCTCAAAAATTCTTTGGTTGTTTTGTTCTACAAGATTTATTGTACGTTGTTAATAATTGTTAGATGACAATAAAGTCTAACAAGAGACAACTTGTACCAAAATTCGATAATCTAAAAGCAAAATTTGAGGTATTGTGTAAGATCTAGAAAAACCACTAATTATATTAAACTTTTTGAATTTATATTTAAAAAGACCAATATCTTTGCATTGTACGTTACTCTTGATCAAATCATATTAGGAGAACGTCCGTTTAGAATTCCATAGTATTTTAGATTTTGGATTCATGAAGTTTAAACACAGCTATGTGAATTTAGTTTAAATTAAATTTATATATATATAGAATATAGGTTGCAAATAGTCTTAACTTTTTGTATAAAGGTTTTAAGGGTATACCTAGAAAATAGTTTTAACTTTTCTTTTTATTTTATATAAAGGTTATTTGTTCAATTTTTTCAGGTTTTTAAGGTTTTTTGATTAAATAATATATTCATTAAGATATAAAAATATTAAAGAAGAAAATTGAGATATTGAGATTAAATATAATGTTTTCTTATTTTTTAAATAAAATTGAATATTTGAGATATAAAATGCAGTTGAATATTTTTATAGAAAATAGAGTTAATATTTTAAAACATATATTTTTAACATGAGATAGGTATGAAAAATATCAAAGATTTTGTTAATAAGTTTTTAATATTCTTTATAAATTTAAAAATTAAAGTAAATTTATTATACAAAGTATATTTATAATATAACTATATTTAAAACAGAATAACAATTTCTTTCTTTATTTTTAACTTTTCTTTAATCTTTTCATTTACATGTTTGATTTATTTTTTCCCATATCATGTAGTTCAATAATTAATATTTTTATTATAAACATTAAATATAAGAAACCAAGGAAACCAGTTCAAAAAAAAAAAAAAGGTTTTAGTACAAAATTTTATGATGCTTTTATTTTGAAACATAAATTAGGAAAGTACAGTCAATTCGATTATGATTTGAGTAGGAGAGTGGCATTATTAATTATTATGGTGAGTGAAGTAGTTAAATTTGAAATTGTTAACAATGTATATGAACTTCATCAAGATTTTTGAAATATAGTTGAGAAATGTAAGATTCCATTAACAGATGAGACAAATGTTGCTCATGATGAATATTTTATACTTAATTATTATATTTTAAAATGAAAAAAATTATATATTCTATTAAATCTCTAAAAAAAATATTATAAAATAATTACACAATGATGGTTTGGATGGACAAATTTCACCCATCAAAATATCATTATAACCATTTTTTTTTTTTTTGAAACATATACTAGTATCACTTAGAAGGGATGGATCCCTATACCAAACACACATGAAACTCTAAGATATTTTAATTAACTACTATGAACTAAATTTAGATTTAAATTACTTGCATAATTATCTTCATTATCATCATATAAATAGAAAAAATACATGCATGAATAAAATTTGTATCCCGTAATTTAATCGATATATAACTTAATATAATATATAATTCCATAAATATTTATGTCACCCTATCTAATTTGATTATTTTACCTATTATTATAATCTAACCTATCTAATATTATAATTATGCCCAATCTAACACATGTAATATGATAATTATGCACAATGTGATTCATATAATATGACTCCTTATGTCATATAATTTTTTATCTATTCATATTATTTTTGTAAAATTCCCCACTTCTACACCCCATATGTGTGAATTTAACAATATGTTGCAATTTGAATAATATGTGTTTCCAATTTTGTCATAATTATGAATGTGAATCATGTATTATAATTATTAAATTATTTCATCATATAATTATTATATCAATCACATGAAAATTAAAAATGTAACCTAAGGAATACAATAGTCATATTATGATTAACGTGTGTATAACTAAGCATACAATAATATTTATCGTAATAATTATAATTGTATATATAATAAATTAGTAATAATTCATGTATAATATACATAATTCATATCATATCATTGCATAAAATTAAAACAAATTATGATATGAATCACACACCAAAAGTTCAATATTCATATATGTGTTCATACATATGCATACAATATCATGATCATGATGCATAAAATTACTTAAGCTATGATATTAATCACATTCAATATAGATATAGAGTCATGATATGATCTAGAATATCTAGTTGGCTTGAGCCACCTTATCATGATCATTGTTTATAAATGTTCTTTGATATTTTGTTATATTACATTTTTAGAAATATTTACTGACCAAGAAAAATTTCAAACCACTTATGTAGTGGGGTAAGGATTTGTAAGCGTTGAATACTTGAAAGGCCTCTAAAAAAATCATTTATATTGTGTTGGATTGTTTTTGGAAAAATACAATTTTATGTAAAATAAACCATTATTTTTATATAATAATTGTATGTCATTTTTAAAATCACACATGTCAATTTGTTTCTCTTATTCACTAGAAAATTGTTAATTTAAAATACAATTAATATATCACACTCCTTGTCATCACTTTGAAGATGTAATGTAGATAAGTCATATTACATCAAAAGAAATACATATACCCATACAATCTTCCAACTAGTTCTATTAAGATTTAAAAATTAAATAAAACATAATTTTTGTAATTTTATTTGTAATAAATAAAATAATAAAATCATTGATAAATGACAAAGGGGATTAAAAAATATATAAATCTAGCTATTAATATATATATTTAATCACCACAAACATATGGTATAAATTAGGTTCAAATATTAAGGCAAAAAAGTTGAGAAAAAATAGAGTAAACTTAGACTTGTCCTTAAAACTGTCAAATGCATTCTACGTGAAGAGTAAGAATGTTCACAAGAGAGGGTGATTTTATTTAAAGTTCAAATACAAAAATCTTAAATCCTGGGATTATTTTTCCTATTTGAGGGCTCTAAATACCTCATTTTATGTTTCTAAATTCTATGCAGATCATTAAGAAAATGATCTTCTTCCTCTATATCACAATAAATTATCAAAGCCCATAAAATTTTCTGATTATCTATGGGAGAATGTATTATCTTTCAATTATTATCATGTCTTTAGCTTAAGAATAAATTTCATAATATATAGTTAATGTAAGTTAACAGAAAATCTTTTAATGTAAGGCTTGGTTATATATGTTTTTTCCTACATAAATGAATGTATAGAAAAGGACATCAATTCTTCATATATTTCTTGAATTCTATTTTAAATGTTGAAATTAAATATTATTTCAGGTTGAAAATAAATTCCTTTAATAAATGTGTGGCTATAATTTGCCAATTCAATGTCCATACATTTTATTTCACATCCTATATGATATAATGCACTTGTGTATTTATATTATTAAATGTAAATTTTAATTAGGTCTTTATTGGAGTAAAATATGATAAATAATATGTAAAAAAGGTCAAAATATAAGATAATAATTAACTAAAGACCCAAACAAGGCTCACAAGGGACCATCATATAACTATACACCATAAAATTTTGATCAAAAGGTCTATATTAACCAAAGAAAACATGAAAGGAGGAGAGAAATAGGGAAAATAAATTAATGTTGACAAAATTAAAATTGGGGAAACCACTTGTAATATAGAGATAATACTCTAATAAAATCTTAATATGAAATAATAATTGAGAAACACAATAGTACCTCGGAATAACACAATTTGTAACTAATAACTATGTCATTAAAAATAGGTATCTTCATAAATGCCCACTTATATGTGTATTTTCGTATACATACGAAATTAAACCGCATGTGTGAATATAAATAAGTTGCTTATATCATCTTAAAATATATAAGACATCTCAATGACAATATAAGAATAATAGTATATATTTAATGGAAAAAGGAAAGAAAGCTCATCTGATTTGTGATATGGAATGTTGTGAAGATCCTAGAAGTGAAATACATATCCTATCTCCTAAGATATGCAAACATGTGCCACTTAAAACATGTGAAGAACGTGCATGTGAGGTATTCTTGGTAAGTTGGTACATAACACATGGAATCATGCTAGGCTAGTTTTTATTTAAATATTTGACTTTTTTTTTTTTAAGATATTGTTTTAAAATTGTGTCCCATGAATAAGAGAATGTAGTGGTAAATCCAAAAACTATGGAGTAATATTTATATTTCCATTATCACCCATGTTATGAAGTTTTATCAATTAACATCTTTTCCCAATCCCCCTCCTCACCCCGTAAATTTGTCAAGTGCATTATTTCATTAATATAAGGATGCTTTTACAAAAATAGTGGCATATCAATAAGAGTTCAGATACATTAATATAATATTAAGAGAACATTTAACTGCTTCAAGGTTCTAAAAACATTTCTCAATATTCATAAATTCTATATACATCTCTTAGAAACTAATCTCCTTCCCCAACCCATTAAAAAAATACAATACAAATAAGCATTAATCAACAAAGGCCTACACTATCCCTCATGTATTATCATATAATAGTTATTATGTCATTTTAAAAATTAGAATCTTGTTACTATAACTTTTTTGACATCGATGTTTTTATTATATAATACTTATTATGTCATTTTTTAAAATTTGGATTGTTACTTATCTTATTTGGATGCAAGTTTAGGATTTTTTTGTCTTATATAAAAATTATATTTAAACTTATCGATTTTCTTTTACTTTTATCTATTTCCTTAGATATTTAACTTCTAACATAGCGTTATCTATTTCAATTGGTTAATTTTCCTTATACTACGATCATTTTTAATATTTTTATATTTGCATATTTTAATTGACCATCTTGCATACATACACCTTTATTTTATCCATTTTATACCATGTATCCTTAAGATTTTTAAATTTCAATTTATCTATCCTTCATGATTGAGACTACAGTTTTGCATGCATTTATTTTATGAAAGATAAATCAAGGTATGTATAAATTAATTTTATTCATTTATTTAATAACATTTTTTTTTTTTCATTTCTTTTTAGTTTTTTTTTTTAATTACTATTATCTATTCAAAATCACCACCTTGTATTATAGTATTGTAACATGTAATGAGGTTTGGGTGAGGTAATGTCTGCACCTACTATTTTTAACTTTATCACTTTACTAATATTTTATCTTATATGATATTTTTTATGTATTGGTCTCCCTGAGTACACACATTAAAGGGTGCATAGAGAATAGGGTGAGATTGGTTCTTGGTTATTTGTAAAAGTTGTTTTCATTCAATTTTGTCATACTATATCTATATGAGTCTAATATATTTTTACTATGTTTTTGTATTACCTCTTCATCTAATTTACATTAAGATTCACAACCTTCTCTATATCCTACTCTATCGACCAAGGAAATATAATATATTTCATAATTTTTCTTCCCTATAATATATTAATCATCTCTATATAGTTTTGATTCAATCTTTTCTCATTCGTATTGTAACTACATTTTTGACACCATACTATGTTAGCCAAAATCTTCCAATTGTATCAACTTAGACGATACTAACGGCTTAGACATAAAGGTTAGTTTTACATACTGAGTATGTATATATAAGGGTCATATTTCATTATTAAAGGATATATAACATTCTTACACTGTAATTTAACCCACATTTATGACCCTAAGAAATATTTGGGGGAGTTATCTAAGTTTAGAACTTTATCTTTGAAGTCTGGTCTTGTATCTCCATTTAAGCTCAATAAATGAAGTATTTAGAGTTCCTAACTAAGGATATTTATTTATTCATCTTGTCATTTGATTTATTCAACTTATAACATTTCTCAAAAAGGGCCATCTAAACCAAATGGGAAGAGTGAAATGTCGATGGGTCCATTAAAGGTAAACAATTATATCCCTATACTATTTCATTTATTTATTTATCAGATTGGCAATTACTTGGTTTATTGTTTTGTGGATATATGTGTGTATATTTTTTTATGCTTTTCCATATAAAGAATAGAATGGTAAAGATATAGGGTTGTTTAGGATTTGCATTTATTAACTTAAGGTGTATAGATCCCCATTTGGTTGATAGTTTCACTTTATCTTATTTACAATTACTTACACATCATTTACTTTACTTGCACTTTATCTGGATCATATATTTTACTTAAACCTTTAAAATCATCCTTGCAATTACTTAGTCATCATTGAAACCTTGCAATAGCTACACTCCATGTCATAGGTTTAGACATTGGAGCCCTTTACTCTTGATAGATGAGTGTAGATTAACCTCTATTAGGGGAACAATTATTATAGCTACTTATCCAATCATCCAAGTATATACAAACTTATTTATTATGATATTTCTTGAGTCTTAATTTGTTTAAATAATAAGGATATTTGTAGGTCATCCCAACCATGCATGTAATAATTAGTTGACCTCTATATTTGTAATTAATACGTCAATATTTAGGTTGAATTAGTTTTATATGTTACACTAATTAAAATAATTTTTTAAAAATTTAATTTTTTATTTATTATTGATAATATTTTTGTGTAAAACACATAAGATTTATTTTATTTTAAAATTTGTGATTTTCTATTTTATATATCCATTATTAGTTTTTATCAAAATGTTAAATCCAATACGAATTTGATTTTTAAGTATGCTTTTTGAGTCTCATCCAATCCTAAGTCTCAATAGTATGAACTTTCAAAACAATGTATTAGCAAAACACAATAACAAGATGGATATGTAGTAACACTAGAAGGAGGAAGTGGCGAGAGTGCTTCATGTATTATCAACATGATCTGATTAGATGTGTTAAAATATAATTATTTACCACCACATTTTAGACATCGAAAAACCTTTTTCTCCACACAACTTCTATCAAAAAAGAAATGGATCTCTTAATGACATGGCAAAGCATGTGCTAAACCATTTTTAATAGGATTTAAAATTTAATAGCACCAATTTATAATTTAAAGATTATTATCTTTTAAATTTTATAGAGCAGAGTTTTGATATACACTTCTTTAAAATAAAATACTAGAAAAGTAAGATTAGTATACTACTCTAGATGGATGCTTCTTTCAATATTTTAAAATTGTATTTAATTAAAATACAATTTTTAACTTTTCTTTCATCTTCAAATTAATATTTTTTTAGATATATATATATATATATATATATAATTAACTTTTGAAAAAAACTATTTACTTTTTTTTTCTGATAAAAATTGTAGACATTATTATTGTGAATCACAACACTAACATCATGAACAATTGAACAACTCCTAAAATATATAGGATAAAGTGTAAATCAAAAAAATGGAAGAAATAGCTGGAGACATGGCACAAAGTGGACATACATGGTAGGGTAATGAAACAAAATGCAAAGTGGGTGAGGCGGAGGCTAAAATGAATAGAAGGATTAAGAGGATAAAGTTAACAAGATTTATCCACTACAAACATTTGTAGAAACTGAAAACTAAACCAAATTCCTACACCCATAAATTATGAGATAACAATAGAAAAAAACAAAGAATAAAACTCAAGAAAAACATAACACTCAGATATCTTTATTTGCAGGCTTGAAAAACTATCTTTATTAATGCATATATATAAAAGAATAACCAAGCTATTACATAAATTGTAGTAGCTAAAAATATAATTAAAAAAATTTATAAACTAAGCATGCATATAGCATGCTTTATTCCTACGCTAGATTTGGCGGTGAAAACCAAGATGAAAAACAAACTGTCTAAATTGGTTAACTAAAACTATTCTAAATTAAGGAATTACATGGGTCAAAAGACCAACATGCAACATGTAATCTAAAGGAATTCAAACAAAAAACTAAATCTGTGCAAGACATTTAGTGGTGGTAGAGTTAGATGTTCAATTGAATCTCCAGCATTAGTTATCAACATACTCCCCCTTGATGCTGAGAGGGCTTACAATCTAATCTTTGAGTGTCAAAAACTGATCTATTGCAATTGATTTCATGAAGATATCTACCAACTATTCTTTAGTGTTGATGTATTTCAATTCTACTACCTTCATCTGCACTAAATCTCAAATAAAATGATGCTTTAAATCAAAATGTTTTGGCCTACTATGATGGACTGGATTCTTGGCCAATTTAATAACACTAATGTTATCACAAAAAATAACTGTGGGCTGAACTTGAATCTCTCCAATTTTTTCAAGAAGTTTTCTAAGCCATAATGTTTGTGTACCTGTTGAGTTGACTGCAACATACTTTGCTTTTGTAGAAGAAAGGGCAACTATTATTTGCTTCTTTGAGCTCCAAGTAATCAAACCAGAACCAAAATAAAAACAATTATTAGATGTTGACTCTTGGTCATCCAAACTACCTCCCTAATCAGAATCACTAAAACCAACAAGATTGATTTTTTTAGAAGTGTAGTAATGAATACCAAAATCTAGAGTGCCTTCCACATACCTCAAAATTCTCTTAGCTTCCTTTATATGTATTTCTAATGGCTCTATCTTGTACTTTGAAACAAGTGAAACTAAATAAGCAATATTAGGTCTTGAATGAGTTAGAAACATTAAGCTTCCAACAATACTTCTATAGGTTATCTCCTCAACTCTTTCAGCACCATCACCTCCACACAACACAACTCCATGAGCAACTAGAGTGGAGATTGGTTTACAGTCAACCATATCAAATTTATTCAACATATCCTTAGCATACTTTGTTTGACAAATAAAAATTTTATTCTCCCTTTGATAAACCTCCATTCCTAAAATATATTTTCTGAGGCCTAAATCTTTCATCTCAAATTCATTCATCATGGAAACTTTGAATTCATCCTTCATCATAGAACTACTACCCATATACATCAAGCCATCAACATACAAACTTACAATTAGAATAGCATTACCTTCTTGTTTGTAGTAAAGGGTAGGTTCACTCTTACTTCTTTAAAAGCCATTCTCTTGAAAATATCCATCAATCCTAGCATACCATGCTCTTGCTGCTTGTTTGAAGCCATACAAAGCCTTATTTAACTTGTAGACATAATTTTATTTTCCTTGCACTTCAAAACCTTGTGGTTGTTCCACATATACTTCTTCTTCTAAGCACCCATTCAAGAAGGCACTTTTCACATCCATATGATGGATGCTCCAATTCTTTTGAGCTGCTAATGATATTAGCATTCTATTGGTCTCTTGTCTTGCTACTGGTGCAAATGTCTCTTCATAATCAATGCCATACTTTTGTGTGAAGCCTTTAGCAACTAATCTTGCCTTATGCCTTTCAACACTTCTATCACTGTTACACTTAGTCTTGTAGACCCATTTGGTGCCAATCTTCTTCTTGTCATGTGGAAGCTTTGTAAGCTCCCAAGTGTCATTCATGTGAATAGAATCCATCTCTTCTTGCATTGCTTGCATCCAAACGTCATTAGTATATGCATCTTCAAAACATGATGGTTCAAAATCAGCGTTGGTAAGTAAAGAAAAATTCAGTGTCTCACCTCTTGGATTTTCTTCATGTGCTTGATTTGAACTCCTTTGATAAATGTCACTCAATCTTCTTACCTTCCTTATAGAACTAGGACTTGAATCTGGACTTACACTTGGAATTGAACAACTAGATGAGGGGTTACTTGGTGGATTTGTAGCACTTGGAAAAAAAATATTAATGGGCTGCCCATGATCAATATCATGCATAATAACTTCATTTAAAACAGATTTTGACTTTTCCATATGGCCTTTTTGATGACTATAAACTCCCCCTTCATCAAAAATCACATCTCTTGACATAATAAGCCTATTAGTGAGAGGATTATATAACATGTAAGCCTTACTTTCCTCACTATATCCAACAAAAATACATGACTCACTTTTGGGATCTAACTTTTGTCTCTTTTGATCAGGAACATGAACATAGACTAAGCAACCAAAAACTTTGAAATAATTAACATTTAGCTTTTTCTCATACCAGGCTCCATATGAAGTCATCCTGTCAAGTGCACTAGTGGGACTCCGATTGAGAATATATACTGCTATAGCAACTACATCTCCCCAAAAATAATTACTTAATCCCTTTGTTTGTAGCATGCTTCGTGCCATCTCCACCACTATACGATTCTTCCTTTCAGCTACACCATTTTGTTGAGGTGTGTATGCAGTGGTGAGTTGTCTTCTAATGCCATGCATATCACAATAACCTTGATAGGCTTTTGAACAAAATTCTCCTCCACGATCAGTCATTAAACATTTGATTTTTCACCCTTTGTCATTTTCTACAAGGGCTCTAAACCTCTTGAATGTCTCAAGAGCTTCACCTTTGGTCTTCAAAAAGTAAACCCAACACTGTCATGAATAATCATCAATAAAAGTAATGAAATATGATAACTTACCCAAACTCTTTGTCTGCATAGGACCACAAATATCTGAATGAACTAATTGGAGTGGATAATGGGCCCTCTGTGCATTGCCTTTTGGAAATTTCTCTCTTGCATGTTTTCCTTTAGCACATCCTTCACAAACTTCGTTGTGCTCTTCAACCTTCGGCAAACCAAAAATTAAGGCTTTAGATGTTAGAATGTTCAAACTATGAAAATTTAAATGCCCATGCTTGAGATGCCACAACCAACTTGTATCCTCATATGCCATATTGACAAGGTTCTTGTTATGTTCACCAAACTTCAATGGAAGCATCCTATTCTTTGTCATAGGCACAACTATTACCACCCTATTTCTTTGATTCTTATCATAAATTATACATTGTTGATTTTTAAATACAACTTTATAATTCTTCTCACATAATTGTCCAACACTCAACAAATTATGCTTTAACTTTGGATTGTAATAAATGTCTTTAACACTCTTCATACCTTTTTTTGTATGGACTTCCATAGCTCCTTTTGCAACAACCTCCAATGATTTGTCATCACCAAGTTTGATCTTGGATTTAAAACTTTCATCCATTATAGAAAAAAGTTTTTCATTCCCTGACATGTGGTTAGAACATCCCGAATCTAAATACTAAACATCTTTAAAAATATTTTCAGCTTTGGCATACGATAAAAATAAATTATTTGGAGGATTCTCATCACCTTATTGAGCATAATGAATGTTTTTATCATCATTACCTTCTTTTAATCTACACTCATAATTAAAATTGTCATACCTATTACAATGATAACACTGAATATTTATTTAATCAAATCAGCGTCTACCTCTACCTCTTCCTCTGAAACCACCTCTTCCTCGAAAACTACTTCTGCCTCTATTTCCTCTTGAGTAATTATGATTTTAACCTCTACCTTGGCCTTGATTACTTTTGATGCTACTATTGGCATCTTCATTCTTTGTGATTTGTAATTTAGAGGAAAAAACTTTCTCATCACTTTCTCCAAATGAATCTCTCACTCTTTCTTCATGAGACATCAAAGATCCAACTAGATGGTCAAATTGAAGGGTAGACAAATTCTTACTTTCTTATATGATTATGGCAACATGGTTCCACCTTGGTGTGAGAGTCCTCAACACCTTTTTGATCACAACCTCATTGTTCACAATTTCACCAAGTGTACTCACACTTTCAGCTTCTTGCATATTTAAATTCTCGAATTCTTTTTCAATGTATGTAACTTGACAACTTTGACTTGATCACTACCTTGGTAAGCTTCTTTTAGAGTCTTCCAAGCATCCTCTGTTGTCTTTGCTCCTGCAATTCACGGAAATAGCCTCTTATCTAGAGCTATTTGAATATGAAATAAGGCTTGAGCATTCTTCTTCTTAGCCTCCTTTTTAGCTATTTTATCATTTGTTGTGAAGGCATTCCAATCAGCTGGCTCTGCATTACCTGATTCAATAATCTCCGACAAATTTTTTCCTATCAAAAAAGTCATCATTTTGATACACCAATAATCATACTCATTTCCATCAAATTCTGGTATGGGCAAGGAGTTAGAATTTGACATGATAAATTTTTGGCAAAATTCCAACTAGTAAATCTTTAACCCGAAAGAAAAATACATGCTCTAATACCAAATGTAGAAATTGAAAACTAAACCAAATTCCTACACCCACAGATTATAAGATAACAACAGAAAAAAACAAATCATAAAACTTAAGAAAAACAAAGCACCCAGAAATCTTTATTTGTAAGCTTGAAAAACTATCTTTATTAATGCATATATATAAAAGAATAACCAAGATGTTACATAAATTGTAGTAGCTAAAAATATAATTTAAAAAATTATATGCTAAGCATGCAGATTGCATGCTTTATTCCTACGTTGGATTTGGCGGTGAAAACCAAGCTGAAAAATAAACCGTCTAAACTAGTTAACTAAAACTATTCTAAATTAAGGAATTGCATGGGTCAAAAGACCAACATGCAACAGGCAATCTAAAGGAATTCAAACAAAAAACTAAATCTGTGTGCGGCGGTAGAACTGGATGTTCAATTGAATCTCCAGCATTAGTTATCAACAACATTCGTGGTGCATCAGACCGCATAATCACCACTGAGTGCAGTCTGTGCATTCTTTGTACGAAACGACTTTTCCCTCGGAATCGTGGCTCATTGTGTCCGGTTTTTATTAAATTTTCGTCAGATAATGCAGGTTGTCTGGCTAGTCCAATCTTTGATTTTGTTTTGTATATGTATAGTTGCACGTTTCTCCCCTTGAAATCTTCGACCTATCGACATTTACAATCTTAACACATTTATTGAATGTTTTTCCCTACTGATCGTGCATCGTCTGCTCCTCTTGTACATTAGATAAAGCCTGGGAGACACCGCTACATGTGGACTAGTTTGGCCCATTCAAGGACCTTTAGAGGTCAAGTTAAAGATCGGAAAAAACTGTGTTGGATGTCGGAACCATGGCCAAAATACACAGCAGAGACATCAAGGTAAAATTAAACAAATCTTTTCATCGGCTGATTTAAAAAACTCGATTTTTAAAAGTTTTCAATGCAATTCTTGATTAATTTTATCACAAATTAAAGGCAAATAATAGGAAATTTTGATTTTTTTGACTCCATTTAAATTGTTTGAATTTTCGAGGGCATACTCATGGAATCTCCATGAATTTAAGCGTAGATGTTTCAAAAAATGAAGCGCATGATGGCCTTCGACGTTCAAATTGAAAATAGCCATGTAGAACGTTTTGATGACATTCTTTCGGCTTTACAAGTCACATGCTACGTTGGCTCAAGGTATGTCTGCACTGTAGATATGCGATTGCTTCGAGAATATTTTTGTTCTCTATATAAACAATATGTATACGTTTACAATGTTTAGTTTCATACTTTTTAATGGTATTTGTAAAAAGTGTTTGTAAGCTCTGCGCACAGTGTGTATATATGTTTGTTTTGAGAATGGTTTTGTTATTTCCATATAAATATTTTACATATAAACCATGAATTCACCTGAACAACCTGAGCCATTCTGGGGTTGAGGGATTGCGCATTGTAGGACAACTCTCTCCTCCATCATGAGTAGGAGATCAATACTATAAGTGATATATTCAATGTATATCATCCTTCCTCCTCTTGGAAATATTTGACGGCCTATTTTATTGGCTATCTCGATGACGATGATGTTTTTGGAGTCTGACGAAATATTACCACCACCTGCAGTCAGATCTGCGAAAATCAGGTATTTTCAAAGGCGGTTTGGCATTGTATTACAAAATTGCATTCTGTATATTCACAATGCTGTCACTTTACGTTTACGAAGTGGTTTTGTCAACCAACAGGATTTTCTCACACATGATTTCGGTAGTTTTACTGGGGCTCGCGTGGATGCAGAGTGGTTTCATCGTCCACGATTTGTCACACTTTGGGCTGGTAAATAGCTGGAGAGCGGAAATAGTAATACTTCTGGTCTGGAATCTGCTAACCGGCGTGATAATTGCACGGTGGAAAAGAAGCCACAATGTGCATCATATGTCTGTGAATAATCTGGAGTAAGACTCATATTTACAATGCCTGCGGCTTTACGGAGTAACAACAAAAAATTTCAAGGGTTTGGATAGTAACTACTATGAGAAAATTTTCAAATCCAGATGGTATCGTGTTTGATTAGTGGCCACGATTCAGTATGGATATTTTGATCATCTTTACTTTTTTCTCATATGGATAAGAACCATGCTTGCCATGCTTCACTCTCATAGTTTTTACGAACATACTGCTTATTAGTAAAATATAAATGTGACGTTTAAGTGGCACACTGACAAATTAAAGACCTCAGTTGTATGCAGGTCTGAATTTATACTGTAATGCAACATACGTATTTAGCATGTTTAAATTATTCTCAAGATGATGTCGTTAAGTATTTTTTTTCCTTTTGCCGGACAATTTGATTGAGATATTGCAAACATTATATGTATTGCAGTAGATCAAAAATTGAATCGTCATTGTCGAGAGAGTATATGGGCAATATAGTGATTTTAGGGTAAGTGCAAAAGAGTTGAAAGAGGAAGGATTGTTGGCGTAGGTGGTGAAGGTCTTTGGAGGATAAATAATGACTATATACGATTTGTAGTGCACTCGCTGAAGGTTCACAAAGGGATTTTATGGACCACGAAAAGCTTCTTGATGGTTGTATTTTGGACGCTGGAGATGGAGAAGGTAAAATTTCTGTGGGGAGAAGCCGCTGTAATAAAAAATATATATATATAACAATCTAATATTTAAGTATATATTATATGATTTGATCTAATATTAAATATATCTTCTAAGTACATTAAATTATTTATTGTCATATCAATTTAACTATAGTTAAATCTAAGTAAAATGATTTTTTCTTTGATTGGCTAGTTTATATTGTCAAAGGTGAATGAAAATGGCGCAACATTTTAAAAACGTGTGGCATCACATGATGCAAGCATATTGCATTTTATAGTTTGGTCTAATAATAACCAAATGGTTGGTGTGGTTCAGCTTGTGGGTCATTATAGTTCTACCTATTTAGAGCATCTCAATTTATATTTGGATGATACATTAATTGAGGTTAACTTAAAAAGTAGTGCTAATAATCCTAACGACAACTAGTTTGACTCCAATAACAACACTGAGAACTATTTTAATAAAGATACTCTTATATCCTACGGTAATAACAATATTTTAAATAACCACGTAATTTTGGACAATCGAAACATTGCAAACTTAACAAATTGAGAGGGCAATTAGACAAAACATCCCAAACATAATAAACTAAAGGACAAACTAATTGTAAATTTGTCGAATCACAATTGATCCCTCACGAAATGTTCATTAATGATATAGACTGACCGTTAGTAACAATAAAATACAACATATATATATATATAATTAAAAAAATAACCTAATTTGATACATGAAGACATCGTGATAATCTTTTTTTTTTGAAAAACTATTTTCGTTTATTATGATTATGTAATTTCTTATAACATTTAAAATAATATATATCAAATCATAAAATAATTAAGATTTTTTTATAGTGTCATTATTTTACGTGTCAATGTATTGGTATACCTACAATAAATTATTTAAATTGACAAAATATACTTACTTACATAAATGAAAATAAAGCAGATGATACTTTTAACAAATGTATTATATTAGTAGTTTTCTAAACCCTGCATGTTGGAGACATGCGGTTTGTACACGTTATTGTGTGTAGCAGGTGACAGTTTTGTGGACATTGAGACTATTAGATGTCCGGGCAAATAGAGAAAAAAATACAAAGCGAATCGATGTTCCATCTCGTGGATTGATGGATGCGAGGATCAAATAATTCGAGGGTTTGAGTGATGTAAATCAAGTGGAATGTATGGAGAAGTGGTGCGAGGTTGGGTCGAGAGGGAAGATTTGCATGTTTATAGACCTCTTGGGTGATCCCATTTGTCGCGTCCACGACTGATTTTACAAGAAGTAGACCCCGACAATAATTTTGCCTCTGTAAAGTCTCTTTGTCCTGTCGTGTGGAAATTACACGGCAATTTTTATTTCTGTTGCATTTCCAATAACATTTTATGGGCCGCAGATCTTATTCGTCATCATTATTGTTGCGCTTTCTCTTATTGCTACTGTTTTTACTGACAGGCTGGTATAGCTTGTTTTAACTTTTAACATATTGTTTGTATGTGCAGGTAGCGGAGTTGGGGCCAGAAAGACAAATCATGGGGCTCATTTGACACTGCATCAAGACCATTACATGCGGCAAGAAAGCATCATCACAACCCCTCTGTGCGCAAAGGCAACTTAGATTCTCAGCAATCTCAATCTCATGTTAAGGTTGAATCCTGTGAAATATAACACCTTTGTGCATGATCTCTGCTTTGATTGTCCATTGTATTTAGACCATCACTCGGGATTGTCAACTAGACACCAAGCGTTCACCAAGGATTTTCGTTTAATGTTCATCCTATCTTTCTTAAAACCCTACCAGCTGCGCAAAAATAGATAACACCTTAATAATATTAGACGTAAATATTATTAAATTGAATTAATTTTTTATTTAATTGTAATAAAGATTTCACATTTCAAAGCATCAAATGGAGGCCAAACTATAAAGGACCACGTGTTTGTGTTGGAAGCGGTGTAGATAGCATATATATTTTCATTGTTTTTTGTGAGACAAATCTGTAAGGGTTCTTCCATCGTATAATCCTCCGGCTTAATAGAATGTGGAATGTTAGAAATTCCTCCATGTTAACTCATTTGACATATTAAAATGTTGCTTTTGCTTGATCCAATATAAGCTATGTTGCACGCCAGATTATGAGATGATACATGTGGAGATGTGAAGAGTATGTTTATTGATTATGCTTTTGAGAATTTGATATCAATTTTGGAAATTCATACCATAGTTGTACAATTCAATTTTTTGGCGTCTAATGCTTATTTATTATTTTTGAGGCATTAAAATATATATTGTATTATATTTTTTAAAGTACAATTTTTTTTATTTTCTTATTTCAGTAAGTCATTTTGATAGATAATGCTTATTAATTAATATGTAATATAGGGATGTGCCATCATGTATAAAATATAGTTTTACTATTTGTATTTCATGAAAAGTGCTTGTATTTAAATATTATTATTAATATGTTTATTACTAAATTTCAATGTTGATAATTCGTAGGACTAAAACTTTCCACTAAATTAATTTGTGACTATAGAAACTTTGTCAATAGTCTACAATTATTTTTGACTTTAAATTTGTATCTTTTAAAAAATAGGATGGTGTTTGACCTTTCAAAAGTGGAGAACTTAATCCTCGCATAAAATAGTTATGAAGCTATTTTTTAATTCAAAATATCTGAAAATGGAGTTGTTAGTAACAATAATACATTTCAGCATCTCCAAAGCATTTTTCTAACTACTCGCATAGATAACACTAAGATTATGAATTTGGAGTTATATTTTCCATGAGATTCTAAGAACATCTTACCATGCCTATCAAATTAAGACCACTCAAATTCAAAATAAAGACCTAAAATAAAGGGATTGATCCAATAATTGACTAGTATCAGTGCCAACATTCATTGATACACTGATTGTAAATAAATTGAACCATATAAAAATTTATATAAAATTTAATAATTCACTTAAATTTATAAGTCAATATTATAAATATAAATAATTAAATCTATAGTAAAAATATAAATAATAAAATTATGACTTGAATTTTATATTGTCCTAACATATCCTCCAATAATATTATAATTATTTTTATGTAATTTTACTTAATAAAAATATTCTTATAATTAATAATGAAAATAAATTTTAAATTATTCTAACCTCCTACAAAAACTTGATTCATAATATCCTTATTTTTAATAATCATTTATTATATTCTCCTATCTATATATACTAGCCCATGTTATTGTGGCTACTAATTTAGGTGTAACTTTTTTCCTATCTTTCATCTTTGTATATTTGAATCATACATTATCATCTTCAATTTTATTGGCAAATAAAATATTTTAAAAGAAAGAGGCTGCACTGTCAACACAAAAATAATATGTCATCGAGTTGCTTCTCAATCATTAATCACGTTATTCAAATTGAATTAAGCAAAAAATAACATCATGAACGACAGTTGTTGAAGCATTAAACAGATTAGTCTTTGCAAGAATTTAATGCCTTCAACGACACACGTGCATAGTGTTTTGTATTATTTATTGAAAGCAACTTTTGTGGGCATGCCACCTGCAACAGCCAGTTCAAATTCAAACATGGAAATAATTAGCTACTAACAGTATTTTGTCATAGGAATGAACAAAAATTGCCAACTTCTACAACAACAACCCAAGAAAAAAAAAATTAATGCTAAATCAATCCAACCAAATAAATATTTGTATATACAAATACGGTGTGTTTTAAAATATCGAAGAAGAATATTTGTGTGATCGATAAGACTATTATCGTATTTAAAATTTTCATTTTAGTGAATCGAAAAGTTTCGTTTTTAAAAAATTTATAATGAAATTTCGTGGAAAACCCACTGTGACATTCGAAAAAATGTGGGAAGTGATAAAAGTAGAAATGAAAACGATTACAGAAAGCTTTGATTAGCAATATCAATTTAATATTAACATAATTAGCATGGAAATTGGAATATATGGAAAGTTACGCTGGGAAATTACAATATATTTTCAAAATGAAATATCCATCGCTTTAGATGGAGTAGTTATTATTATTATTATTATTATTATTATTATTATTATTATTATTATTATTATTATTATTATTATTATTATTAGAAAAGAATGAAGCGTAATGAAAAAGGACGATTAAGCTCTTTTTTTAATTTTTCACGAGAATGATACAAACTTTATAATTGATTGATTATTTTAATTGGTATGAAATTATATTGATTTGAGTTATGGAACAATTTTGAACCATTAAAATGGCATGTGTGAAAAAAAAATTTAAATTGCAGTGTGCTTTTCTAATAGTTTAAGGATTTGGATATAGCCCTATCCTATCATAATTATGTGATATGCTCCGAAGATTTAGTGATTAATTTTATGAAAAATGGAGGGTGGTGCTTGCTGTTGTTGTTGTTAAAGATTGAGGGTATTTAATTAGTCACAAATTTGTTTACAATACGATATTAGTTGGACAACATTTTTTATACTATCATCTTTATTTTTCAATTACAACTCATTTAATTAGATTTATTTATTTCCAATAAATTATATTATATTTATTACTTTATATTCATATATAAAATTAGATATTGATAACGATTCACTTATAATAAATTAAAGAAGATAAAAGTCTAGAACCTCTTTTTTTTTTAATGTTAACACTATTTCTTTGCAATTTATATAATAGATTCATAACCTTTCATTTGAATAGTACAATACATAATAATATCACTGACTCCAAGTACATTTAATTTAAGGATAAAAGAATTTAGAAAAAACTATATTTTAGAAAAGATTATTATTATTATTATTATTATTATTATTATTATTATTATTATTATTATTATTATTATTATTATTATTGAAATAAAAATAGTGGATAACTCTGTTGTTGTTTTTTAAAATATAGATTATATGATTTTGTGCTATGAATTACGGGTAGTGATTTAAATTTTGTTAGCCAAATCCATCCCCTAGGAATTATCTCGTATTATACCTTACTTTGATTTTCATCTTCCTTCTTAGCTTAAATAATAATTTCATCTTCTCCTCATTTTAAATAACGTGCATGATTTTCACCTACTTCAATTTTATTGGATCCGATATCTTATTTTTTATCATTTCAAAAGATTTTATAGCACTAGATCCTTTAATATTGGCCACTATTTTAACAGAAAGGATTGATATCGAGATTAAAAATAATTTTAAATTATGTAGATTTGATTGACATTTTAAATAAAAAAGAGTTATTTTTTTAGTCATTATGTTGAAAGGAATAAAAAATAAGTTGTTATTTATTTCTTATTGATCTATTGTTTTGTAAGAGTAATAAATAAAATTTTATTGTATGATTATAAGAGATTTTTTGAAGAGCTCAGAGGATAAAAATTATGCATTCTAAATTATAATAAGGAAATCCTTTCTCATATAATTAAAAAAAATAGTAATAGTATACATTAGATTAAGCTCATCTTTAATAATTAGTGTGGGTATTAGTCTTGGATACATTAGGAGGTTTAGGTCTTCTCTTACTTGGAAAAATTTGATCAAGATTACAAAAGGATCCTACCGAAAGATGCATTAGGGGCACTGGATCTTCTCTTATTTAGAAATTGTTAAATAGGAATACAAGGAAGACCCAACTCAGAGATGTAGTTATAGTGAAAGACTAGGAGGGAACTAATAATGGAGGAACAATGAACAAAGCAACAATACCAACAACAAATGGTATGAGAGACAACCTGAATAGAGAGAGAAGAGGCCGCCTAGTTCTCAAAAGCATCTAATTTTAAATGGATCAAGGACCATCAAAGGAAGAGCCAATACTGCATTTGACTAGTACAACAACTAGCTGGTTTTAGCTAGACTGAGAGCCAACTTGGGCTAAAAGAGGCCTAGGTCTCGGGATACTATTAGAGTCCTTAGGGTATCAACGATTTGACTTTTGTTGGATCGATAACCAGTCTAAACACAAAAGGAGGTCCAGGTCTACAAAAGATCATAGTGTCCCAAATAGGGGCCTAAGATGAACCAAATAAAAATCATGTAATTAACTGGTTAGAAAGCTAATCCAGATGGAGAGAACAGATAGCCCAGGGCTTTGAAGCATCTGATTTTGATTGGATCAAGTACCAGCAGAGAAAGAGCCCTTAATTATGGAAAAACCACATTATCCTAGAATAGGACCCTACAAGTTTTAATATGGCCGAACAACCACCCTATATTAAAAGAGCATGATGCCTAAGTCTCAAAGCTAATCTAGTCATAGAGGACCAATAAATCGATTTGTTTGGCTCAAAAACCAACTTGGACACAATTGGAAGCTAAAGTCTCTAGAAATAGTGAAGCTACACAAAATCATTTCAGGTCTCTAACAGGGTCCAATTTAAACAAATATTTGATATATGTAACATGAGAGCACAACCCTAAGCACAAAGATCTAAAGCAAATCCTCAAAATAGAACATGACAAAATTCCCCCAGGTCTAGACCCAACTTGGGCATAACAGGAGGCCCAGGTCTCCATCAAACAAGGAGAAACAAATCTTGCAATGCCCCCAATGCGAATCAAAACTACCCCCACGCCCTCCAGCAAAAAAAATAAAAACTTTGAAAGATTAGGGCCACCGAACCAATCAACCCATTATGGTATAAAATAGGCCTTCAAACCCATTTCAAAAGAATGATTGTGATTAATAAGGATTATCCTTTCCAACCAACAAAGCAAAGGCCATCAGGGTGATGACCAGGGAAAAACATAAATAGTTCCAATATACTAAATGGGATAAAACAAACTAAAACTTAAAACATAACCATTATCTCCCAAAAGCTTAAAGACAATAATGTTAGAGACTGGAGATAATTTCTCCACTCCTTATGCATGCACAATAGTTAAAGAAGTAGTTCAGTCTTGTTTGCATGCAAAGACTGTAGTTAATTTTAGACTATAGTTAATTTTGGTTTGCTTTTCTAATTATTGTTTGTTTTCAAATCTATTTAAGAGACCCATGGGCATAGCTTTGTAATTTAAAAAATATCAAGAAGATCTGCAAGATTCAAGAAAATCAATAAAATCTTGTTTTTTCCCTGATTGCTGTAGCAATCTGAATGTGTTCTATTTTCTGTTATGCTCTATTCTTTTGACAAATTGGTATCAGAGCTCCAGATTCGGTAAGAGCTCCGCAAAGCTTGATTTGCACAGCGAATGAAGCTATGAAAGTGTGTGAGTTACACAGCAAGTGAAGCTGTGCAAGTGCGTGTTCAACAGTGAGCCTGAAGATTAGGCCGATCATTGGCAAATCTAGACCAACGTAGAAAGAACCCAGCAGAGTCCTTGGAGGAAACCTGAAAAATTAAGCATCAAGTGAAAGAAAGGTAAGCAAGCAGGAAGCTTGCAGTGTTGGACATAAGCATGTTCGTCGATAGCCTTTCGCTAGGCTACTCCTCAGTCTTAAATGCTGAGTGAACACTCATTGAGCAATTGTATTTGTTTTGTAAGAAGATTTCTCCGAAGAGCCTGCTCTGAATGCCAAAGATAAGAGGCGTTGAATGTGTTTAAGATCAGACCGAAATCTACATGGTGGTGGTGTATTCCACATATAAGGTGATGTCTTTCATAAGGCGGTGTATTCCGCATGAGAGGCATTAGCAAAGGAGACCTTTGACTATCTAAGACAAAATTTAGGCATTGTAAATGCGGAAGTAGTTAGTGGTAGAAATTAAGGGGGAGTGTTAGAGACTAGAGATAATTTCTCCACTCCTTCTCATGCACGCACAACAGTTAAAGAAGCAGTTCAGTCTTGTTTGCATGCAAAGACTGTAGTTAATTTTAGACTGTAGTTAATTTTGGTTTGCTTTTCTAATTATTGTTTGTTTTCAAATCTATTTAAGAGACCCATGGGCATAGCTTTGTAATTGAAAAAAGATCAAGAAAATCTGCAAGATTAAGAAAATCAATAAAATCTTGTTTTCTCCCTGATTGCTGTAGCAATCTGAATGTGTTATATTTTCTGTTATGCTCTGTTCTTCTGACAAATAATTCTAATACAGGAAAAAACATTGATTTGAAGCTTAATGCCTTTAAGCCTTTCCCTATCAAGAAACCATTTCAATAGATTCTTGAGGAGACTAAACTAAAATAGAGTCCTCCTCAATGAAAAAAACATACACAAATCAACAGTCGTCAACTTACTTAGGCTATTCCTCAAGCCTTCGGTCCCCATGACTAATGTAGCAACACAAGGCTGAACCATATGCCAATCTCCTTCAATGATATCAGTCCACCCATCAATGCCCTAGCGAACCAAGTGCAGGTCGTTGTCATTGCATCCCTTCCTTCTATCCATGGTCAAAAATTACATTATCCATTTCAGAGTCGTAACAGGTCTGTCATTCAGGGATTTAAAAAAATGGTCAGAATCCTCTGAAGGAGGCCCGATCCATAACATATCTTAAGGGAGGAATGACCCCCAGCCCATTTCGTATCGGAGGTGAACCAGCAAGTCTAAGTTTCCAAAGGCAGTCAGAAAAAACAATTATATCCTCGGGAAGGGGACATACACAGCTTCAACGGAAACACCCTAAGCGAACAGGAAAAGTAGACGATAGTTATTGAATCCTTGACCCGTTTCAATGGCTTTCCACGTCATCTTCAAACCAGAGTCCTGGTCAAGTTGTTTCCTATTATAATAAAAACCCATAGAGCTTTCCTTGATCTCTGCTTGTAAGATCTTTGGGCTGTCGATCAGAGCAAAACAGAGAGAGGTTCTTTTCCTCTGCGAAGGATATTAGGGCTTATTTTTTGGTTTCTGAAAAAAATTAATAATAGTAAATTGCTATAAAGTTAAACAAATCTAATGTTATATGTAAATAAGATTTTTTTATAACTAAATAAGTAATAATATCCTTTTCAACATACTTAATCATGTGAATAAGAAAACCCTTCAGGATCAAGAGATATATTAAAATAATAATTACAATTAATAACTCGTTGGGTTTGGTCGTCTTGTTATGGTCATTGTTTCTAGGTTATTTTATTATATTATGTTTTTAGAAATGTTTGCTCATCAAAAATAATTTTAAACCACTTACATAGTGTATCAAGGACTTTCAAGCTCTGAATATCTCTAAAGCTTCTAAAAAATATCGTTTATGTTGTGTTGATTTGTTTTGAAAAAAATTAACTTTCGTAAAATAATTCATTATTTTTATATACTGATTTTGAGTCATTTTATAGATCATCAATGTTGATTTGTTTCTCTTGTTCACTAGAAAAGTATATATTTAAAATACCATTAATATATCATCATACATCTTATCATCACTTAAAAGGAGTAGTATAGGTAAGTCATGTTACATCAAAGAAAATACATATACTAATATAATCTTCCAATTAATTATAATGATTGAGATACCTATTTTCTAGAGGCCATAACTTTTGACTTGTTAATCTGATTGAGCTATTATTCATCCTAAAATAAAGATAAAGGAAAGAAAAATAGAACCGTAACATGCTACATTAGTTACAAACAATTCTATGATGTTTGGAGAGCCATATGAAATCATCCAGATGTCTTAAATTACATTCTAGTATTTTTACTCAAACTACAAATAGAAAAAAATACATAACTTTAAAACCAAACTTGAATTTGGAATGAAATTTGTTCTAACATCATAGATTTAGTATTTAGATGACATGTTTAAAATTGTAGGGCCATCAAAACTTGCATAAAATTTTTATTAATAAAATTATTTTGTTATTTATAGTAAAGGTAATTAGCTATATGAAAGATTTATTTTTCGAACTATCATATTGAAATAAATAAAAAAACAAATTGCGATCTATAGATTTGAAATAATATTCAATGAAACTTTATTGCATGATAATAAGAGAAATTTTAAAGATATTTCAGCTATTTACTCTAAATTATATTATGGAAAGTCTTTCTTGTATAACCAAAGAAAGATAATATTGATCAATTGCCTTAAATTTAAACAAATCCAATGATATAGACAAATAATTTTTTTTAAAAAGCTTATAATCAACTTAAAATTTTACCTTATACTTAATATAATCTTTTAAAATAATTAATTGTATTTTAAAATAAAAAATATAAATACAAACATTAAAATTAAGACCTGACTAAAATCATGTAATTATAAAAATATTAATTATTTTTATAAAAAAATTAAGTGTCTAAATAAATCTCTACTTTCATACATATGTATTTATACATACCAAATTAAAACATACAATTGAATATAATTATATTACATTAATTGTCTTAAAAATTGCAACAATTCTCAAAATCAATATAAAAATAACATTTTAATAAAAGTTAAAATAATAGAAATATCAACTGATTTACACGTAGAGAGATATAAAGTAGTGTGAATATCTGAAAGTTAAATTCATATATTTCATCTTAAAAGATATGAAAACATGTACTCTTAAAAACATGTGAAGAATATAAGAAAATTTTTAGAAGTCCTTAGTTGCACATGTTATAAAATATTTTTTTCTAAGTGATCACCCTCCCACCAAATTTCCCTCCCCCACCTTTCCTTTCCGTCATAACATTTGCATGTGTATAAGTGCTTAAAAAATCAACAACATAATCCCCCCAACTTTTCCTCCACCCACCTTTCCTTCTCGTGATAGCATTTGCATATGTACAAGCACTCAAAAATCAACAACTTAGTCAAATTTGAAAAATATAAAACTAATACCCCAATTTTTGTATTTGTAAATTTGTTAATAATCTTAGTGTCAGTCCTAAACTAATCTTTACAATCATATGAGAAAAAAAGGTGTATGGCTAAGTGTTAAAAGTAGGCAAAATAATTGAATATAAATGATGCACTTCTATGCTTGGGAAAAAAGCAGTGCACTTGATTGAATTCATTGCATCATTATATTTATGCAAGGAAATAAAAACCATTCGTAAATCTAGACTCTTAGTTTATGTTAAATTTTTCATGTATTTTTTAATTATTAATTTCATTGATCAAAAATAAAATATAAATAAATGTAAAAGAAATTAGCATTAATAAATTTATTGAATATATTTTGTAATGGAGGAGAAAAAACAATCTATCATTATTTTGACATGAAAGAAAAGTATTATGTAAGTGTTTTGGTTCTTTAGATTTGAAAAATAATATAGATATAACATTTTCTCCCTTTTAAGATATTTTTAACTTTTGAAATACAAAAATTAATAAAAAGTATTACTCACATCATTTTTAAGATATATAATAAAATTATTGATGCATAATATAATAAAATATCATCTTGAAATCTTATATGACATAGACAAAATTTCACACAAAAGCTTGTAACATAATTTATATAAAAACAAGTGTAAAATGACCCACATGGAAAAGATATAAGCAAATGAAGCAAAATAAGAATATCCCACAAGTGGAAAATATGTGAGCAATGCTTATGTATACACATTATGATATGCTTCTTTTGGGAGACATGTAGTCAATACCAAAATAAATAAATCATTCTCAAGTATAAGCATTATATAAGGAAATATATCAAATTAAATAGCACACTTGAAGTACTACCCATATTAAATACATGATAAGAATCATGATAATATACGAAAGCAAATTGAATGATATATAATATATAAAAATAATAGAAATGCACATAATATATATCAAAATACAAATGATATAAAAACACAAAGCAAATAGATAAAGAACGAAATGCATACTAATAATAAAATGAACATACGAGACACACACAAATATTCACTCGAACACTCAAACAAGACTCAATGGAAGAACACAAAAGAACATACCTCACACACAATAGTGAATGTTAATATTAAAATATCAATAAATAAAAGAGGAAGGCATACTAAGCATAAAACAAATAATGTTACATTCATATTCCACAAATTAAAATTAAGAAATAAAGATGTTCTAAATTAAGTAGGTATATCATAAGATTGTTATCTCTAAATATAATGTTTGTACTATGGTAATTGTTGGTATACAAACTATTGAGTATTATATTTATAAATATTAGTAACTTAGAAGATATCATTTTTATTTAAAAATGGATATAAGATTAAAGTTTGATTTTTAATTAAAAATGATATCCAAAATTCAATTAAATATAATATTATTATATTAAGATAAAAATGACAATGTAAAAAAATCATAATATAATTATTGAAATCTAATAATAATAGTATTAAAATTTTATAATATTAATGTTGGAATTTGATTATAACAATATTAAAATATATTAATAATACTATTAAAATTAAGTATAGTAATATTAAAATCTCAAAATAAATTTCTTAAATATTTTTAAATCTAAATTTTCTAGAGTGTGTCCAAATTTAATAAAATTATATATTTTATTTAAAAATAATATATCATCTTAAAAAATCTAAAATACATAATTTTTTTTTAATTTTTTAGTTTAATTAAAATGTCAAAATAATATCTTTTATTAATCAATGATTAAAAATATAAATTTAATATTTTTTTTAAAAAAAAATTTATATAATTTACTCAAATTCATTTATATAAATAAATAAAAATTATATAAACAACCTTAACCCCCATTGGGTTTTCCTACACCTCTTATCTCCCCAGAAGATATGTACACTTTGCCGACAACAAACTAGTAGAGCCATGAGTAGTAATATTATCAAATCTAGAAGGGCCCTCGCAATGATGATGTGAAATCCTAAAGGTAATGATATGACACACACATTACATATGGAATAAGAAAACACATGTATGGCTCTACTTGTTGCCACGTCAATAATACATTTCCTTTCCTCTAAGCCACGTACGATGATCTTCCGAGGGTGTATGGCTCTATTTGTTGCCTTCCAAAGCTAAGTAAAGGGATCGGACACGTACACTTTGTTTCTGTGGTCTGAAATGATGCTTTAATTCGTTTGATATTCATTTCTCTTCGTTTTCAGAGGAGGAACACATCACCTAAACGTAGACGCTTCCAACTTAACAAATATGGATGTGAAAATTGGAATGTAAGACTTAATATGTTTCAAGTCAATTATTTGAAAAGGGGGACATTTATAGATGAAACATTTTCTAATACACTCAACCACGACTATTAAACCGTAGATTACTCAATGCATTTACAAAATTTAATTTATCAGCTAAATTTTTTAAATATTAATATAAAATTTAATTCATAATTGTAAAATTATTATTTATTTTATGTTTTTAATATATATTATTAAAAAATTAATTAAATTTTATTTATAAATATATTATAATATTCTTTAATTTGATAGGGTAAAAGTCATGGGTTTTGAAGGTCCCAAAAGTTTTTACAAAGGAGAGATAGATGTGACATTCATGTTCAAATAGATTACCTCTAACAACGGCAAAATAATAAGGATAACAAATAATAGACCAACATGTCGAAAGACAAAAAATAAGCAAAATAGGACAACAGTACAAATTTAACTCAAACAACCGATTTGCAGTTAGGGATGTTTTTGCTAAACATCTTCCAGTCTTCCGCACAACCTTTGAACCATAGAGCCTAGCATGACTCTTTACTATATTAAAATGAGTGAATGTTTTGTAGATTTTCAACAAGGTTCGGCTCAATCAATTTGGATTCCCCCTAAGTGAAGGGGCATACAGGAGGGTTGAACCACTAATTTTGTACCTTTTTACCTGTTTAGAACTTTAGTCCACCTTTCCTTGTCTTCTGCAATAATTTTTTGGAATGTTAACGAGTTTCCTATTGAAACACGTTGGTATTTGTCTTCCACTACTTGATCATTGATTGGTTATGCCCTTCATATGTCCATTTCTGGGGTCTTCTTTGAGGAAGACACTGAAGTGTAGGGGATAACCGAGTTCATGGCCTTCCTAAGAGAGATTAAATCTTTCAACAATTCATCTTTAGAATGATGGAGCCTTTTAAGTTTTTCATTTGGAATAGGGGACTCAATATCCTCAAAAGGTGCCATAGAATCATCTCTATTAGAATTAGATGGATTTTCTTTTTCAAGTCCCTATAGGTGGTTGGGAAGGGAGTCTTTCCACTAGGAAAAATCCTTCTTTTTTTGAGGGAGTTATAATTTTTGGTCAAATGCCCTAAATTAAAGCAATTACGATGTCAAAACATCAAACCTTCATAGTCAAAGGGTTGGGACCAAGAATGGTCCCCAACATGCAAGGTGATATTTTCAAGAAGATTTTTGGAATTGTCTATATTCACCAAAATCATGGTAAACGTAGTGTGGTATAAATGATCAATATCTGGGTGCATTTATAGATACTCTTATAGTTATTTGCCAATAGTCTTTAGGGTAAATTCAGTCCAAAATTAAATAGGGAGATGAGGAAGACAAACCCAAATGAGTTTTACATTAAGTGGTTCAGTGAGGGGATTGGAGGTAGGATACCATTGTTTGATGACCAAGTGGTGCTGATTTAAGCGCTAGAATTCGTTTTGAATCTTTTTCTTATCCTCAATATTACAAAATACAATAATAAAGAAACTTTTTATACAAGGGTAAATATCAAGAACACCTATTAGGAGAGGTTATCAATGATTTGAGATCCAATCATGAATCTCTTAAATTTTTGGCTAGTAATCCATGAATATGCAATTGACACTTAGGGTTGAGAATAATTATTTTGATATGATCACTTGTCTAGACTCCTCATCAAAGATCACAATAGGGAAAAAAGATGTAGGTTTGAAAGGTTTGGGATCTTTTTATCTAAATTTATCTTATGAGATACTACCTCAACAAAGGATTTGGATATATGCTTCCGGCTTATAAACTCCACCGCAGCTTCCAAATCCATATCATTCAAAGACATCAATATTTATAATATATTATACTATAACATTTATTATAGTTTAATTTTAAAATTAATAATTTTATTTAATAATTTTTGAAATAGTTATTTATTATGTGTTAAGACTATTTTAAAATTAGTTCAATGGATTTCGATTTAAAAATTAATTGAACATTTTTTTTAAAATTATAATTACTTCAACTAATTTTCATTTACATGTAAACTAAACAATATTATTTTAAAAGGATGTTCATTTTAGTTTTATTATATCAAAATTTAATATTGGATTTCAATGTTTAAAATGAAATATTAAGAAATGTAAATTAATATATTATGTTATACAATTTTTTATTATAATTTATCATAATTATATTTAATAATAAATATATTTTAAAATATATAATGAAAATGACTTAAATATATTTTATAATATAATTTTCTTAATCACTTAAGCAAAACTATTCAACTCAAACTATTAAACCATAGATTATCTAATATATTAACAAAAATTGATTTCTCAATTATAATTTTTAAATATATTAATAAAAAATTTAATATAATTTAATTTGAAAATTAAAAATTTTAGAATGTTGGATATTTATTTTAGTTGGTTTTTTTATAGTTGAGATTTTTTGAATTCTTAAATATGAACTAGTGGATGGTCCCGAGCTTTCAAATTCATCATTGGTTGCCTTGATGGGTTGTGTTATTTTGAATTTCAAATTTTAACCCTTTCTTCCCTTTTTAGGTATCCTTGGACCTGAGTCGAGGTTATATTTCTAGATGTTTACTTTCACTTTTTTCAATGGGAATTGTCAATTTGAATCATTTTCTTATCTTGTCTACGTCTTTTTGGAGACTTGAGCTTATATTTGTGTTCATACTGGTTTTAGATCTAGGTAAATATTGGGTTGTTTTGACTTGGAGATCTAATTAAAATATTTATGTTCTGTTAATTTTTTTTGTTTCATCTTTTGTTGTGATTTGTTTGGTTTTGGTATTAGTTGGGGACTCCATAGGGTTTTTCTTTCTTTATTTATTTCTATAAATTTGGACCTCATGATCCAATGAAAATAGGCATGTAGTTACCTCTTTCTCCTTTAGTCTAGATTAGCTTTCAGTCCAACTAAAATGGGCTAGTTCTTGTAACAGGGAAAAGTGATTGTTACTCTTTCTACCATTATTTTTCCTTTGATTGGGTCCTTTCTGCTCTGTTCATTGTTTTTTTCTTTTTATGTAGGGTCCTTTTTGTCTTACCGATTAATTATTATTTTTTCTATCTTGTATTTACAAAGGAGAGACACAAACCTCCATATATGTCTAGGTTGGATTCCACACCAATCAAAAGCGGGCTTACCTTAATCTGAACAAATTTTTAATAATTTATAAAATTATTATTTATTTTATGTTCTCCATAAAATTTATTAATATTTTTATTAATAATTATATTATAATATAACATTTAACATCTTTTAATCTTAAAATTAATAATTCGATGATAAAGATGGAAATGGAGAAGAATTTCTTCCTCCCTCCCTTTTTTGAATCCCTAACCTTAGGGTTTACCCTCCATTAGCGTGGATTTGAGGAGCATGACTATGTGGGTGCTATGTGGTCGAGAGGAAGGGTTAGGGAACTGTGGCTCCTCTAGAAAATAGTTAGATGTATAAGTATCTACTAAAAAAAAATTATGCTATTCATGGTGGTTCAAGGTATTTATTAATGGTTAATTCTTCGTAGTGATAGTGGTGCAGGTTCTTTTTGGCAATGATGGTGGCAACTAGGTCTGTAGTAGTGATGATGTTGGTACTAAATGAATATGCATTATGGCGATGACCCATAGATGTTCTATTGGCTAAGTTTCACCCTAGTTTGAGGCTAGTATTTGAGTCATTTTTTATGCTTGGTAGGGTTTGCTCTTAGGATTCTTTTGTTTTCACCTATTGGGTTTTGCGAAACCAACATGATTATGTTTCCATGTTTGGGTTTGCCTAAATGATAAGAATGTTTTGAATCTTGGAATCGAGTATACCTACAACTTTTCTACATAACCTTTAATTAATTATTATTTTAAATAATAAGATACACTAAAATGTTCCAATAGTAAAACTAATAATTCTATTTTATAATCTACTAAAGAATTATCTATTATAATGTTAAGACTATATTAACAAATTTTGAACTGATTTTTATTTACAAGTAAATTGATTTATTTTCTTAAATAGTGTCGTTCTTTTCAATTTTGGTATATAAATATTTGACAATGAATTTCACTCTTTAAAATTAAATAAAAAAGCTAAATTAATATTTTTTTAATATTATTTATTCTTATAATTTTTTATAATTATATTTAATAATAAATTTCTTAAATATATTTAAAACCTCTTTTTATGATCAATCTTCAATATTTTTAAAATATATTTAATTAAAAATCTGTTATATAATAATCTTTCTTAATCAATTTACAAGTTATAAATTCTTAAAATCTCAATTAGAGATGTTACTAATAACATAAATGCTTATATATAAATCATAATTATAAATTTTTAAAATCTCTCTCACACATATAAAATCATTTATGTTATTAGTAACAGCTCTAAAGATTTTGAATTTTTTATTTTTATTTATTAAATAATTTGAATATTTAAAAAAAATTAATAATATTTACAAAAATGTTACTATTATTAATATTCATAAAAATGGTGTTTTGAAAAGGCTCCACCCTTTAAATTAATAAAAAAGATAGAACACTCAAAGTCTAATGAAACTCTTCCTTTGATGAAAGTCAACAAACAGTTTAGATATATTGTTAACTAATTGAATACACACTATAGAATAAAATTTATGTTTAATATTTTTTATCACTTCTAAAGTATTTTGGTTTCTACATCTGAGAGTCATATTCAGTGATTTTAACTTTTCCCTATCTCAACCTTTCCTTTTTATTATAAACAACGGTGTAATCTCCCTCCTCTTCTAAATTATGATAGATGGAAATGGAATTTTTGAATACATCGACTGCTTTATAGTTCTTTAATAACACCTCATCTAACAAACCCTTACGTGAAACAAATTCTACCCTTGGCATAGCTCCAATTCAAATTTCTTCTCTTCGATGTCAACCAAAAACTCTGCACAAAATTCAATATTCTTTTCAACTAAATTTAGTACTACCTTTAATATTTCATGTATTTCACTTTCTTTTCTAAATCTACCTCTTCTTCTAATTTTTCAAGTACTTTATTTTCACGACATGATGCTCACTATCCCTACCATCCATATAATTCTCCTAATTGCAAAGAAATATATATTTAAATAAAATGATCAAATTCCCAAAGACCTTTGAATATGGTTCCAGAGATAAAAATAAAATAAAATACATATTCATATAAAATGAGTTAAATCTGTAAGACAAGTTCATTTTACAGGCCGAAGACCTATTGACTTCAGATGCCATAATAATTGTTTTCTATTAAAAATTTCACCTTAACCTTGTTATTGTGTACCTTTTGGACACTGACTTTATATACATTTATCATATATTATTTATTCAATTTTATTCGCAATTCTTAGCTTGGGAATATATATATATATATATATATATATATATATATATATATATATATATATATAAATAAATAAATAAAGAAAGAGGTTAATAACTTTTCCGAGAGGTATGAAAAAAGCAAGCGGATTCTGACATTTTAGATACGAAAATAGATAATTAAGCGTACGATCCAGTTTGAAAAGAAAGGCATATATGCAGTCGAAATACAATAAACCTATTCCTGTTTGCAAAAAATCAGTGCCTTCAACCATTCGTGAAATTTAATCTGGGATGGTGTTTTGCATTATTTAAGGCTGCAATATTTATTTGAAAAATACGATCATATATGCTAATTTAATTATTAAAATTTAATAAGAAGTAACTTGATTTTCTTATATTAATCGACGCCATTGCCGACTACTACGAATCAGATTTTATAAAATTTTGAAGTCTGAAAAGAAACATGAAAATGTATGGACTGCTAAAATTTGAACAGGATATGAAGGCAGCTGGCATAAAAAGGAGGAGAAACAGACACTTGGAGCACAATACAGTATCGTGCAACATTATACAATAAATCTCAATAATTCTTTGTTTGTTTTGTCTTACAAGATTCATTGTACGTGGATAATAATTGTTAGATGACAATAAAGTCTAACAAGAGACAACTTGTACCAAAATTCGATAATCTAAAAGCAAAATTTGAGGTATTGTGTAAGATCTAGAAAAACCATTAATTATATTAAACTTTTGGAACTAGGCTTTCATCAGTCACACTCCCACCAAGAGTCAATGCATGCATTACATTTACTGCTTTATATTTAAAAAGACCAATATCGTTGCATTGTGCGTTACTGTTGATCAAATCATATTAGGAGAACATCCGGTTAGAATTCCATGGTATTTTAGATTTTGGATTCATGAAGTTTAAACACAGCTATGTGAATTTAGTTTAAATTGAGATAAAAAGGGAATATAGTTTTTAGAGTATAGGTAGGAAATAGCCTTAAACAGAGGATTTAAGAGCATACGTAGGAAATAGCTTTATCCTTTTATTCAAATGTTATTTGGTTAACATTTTTAGGTTTTTAAGGTGTTTTGATTAAATAAGAAATTAATTAAGATATAAAATTATTTAATAAATAAATTGAAATTTTGAGATTATATATCATGTTTTATCATTTTTGAAATAAAATTGAATATTTGATATATAAAATACAATTGAATATTTTTTTTTATAGAAAATAGAGTTGATGTTTTAAAATATATGTTTTTAACATGAAATAGATATGAAAATATTTAAGATTTTGTTAATAATTTTTAATATTCTCTATAATTTTTTTAAAAAAATGAAATTTATTATATAAATTTATTTATAATATAACTATATGTTTTTTTTGTTTTTTTTAAAATAGTATTTATAATATTTAAAATAGAATAATTTTTTATTTCATTCCTTTTAACTTTTATTTAATCCTTTCATTTACATGTTTGATTTTTTTTTTTCATATCATGCAGTTCAATATTTAATATTTTTATTATAAACATTATAAATATGAGAAACCAAGGAAACTAGCTCAAAAAAATAATGTTGGAGTATAAAATTTTATAATACTTTTATTTTGAAACATAAATTAGGAAAGTAGAATTAATTAGTTTATGCTTTGAGTAGGAGAGTGGCATTATTAATTGTTATGGTGAGTGAAGTAATTAGATTTGAAGATGTTAAAGAAGTATATGATCTTTATCTATATTTTTGAAATATAATTGAGAAGTGTAATATGTCATTAACAGATGAGACAAGTACTACTCATAATAAATATTTTATACTAAATTATTATCTTTTAATGGGAAATCAACTACGTAATTCCATTGGGTCTCTAAGAGATAATATTATAAAATAATTGTACATTTATAGTTTGGATGGACAAATTTCACCCATCAAAATATCATTATAGCATTTTTTTTGAAACCTATACTAGTATCACATGGAAAGGATGGATCCCTATACCAAACAAACATGAAAATCTAAGATATTTGAATTAACTACTATAGACTTAATTTAGATTTAAATTACTTACGTAGTTATCTTCATTATCATCATATAAATAGAAAAAGTACATGCATAAACAAAATTTATATCCCATAATCTAATCCATAATTACCTTAATATGATTTATAATTTCATAAATATTTATGTCATTCTCTCATTTAATAATTTGGCCCATTATTGTAATCTAACCTATGTAATATTATAATTATGCCCAATCTAACACACGTGATATGATAACCATGTTCAATGTAATCCATATAATATTCCTCCCCATGTCATATAATTTGTTATTTATTCATGGTGTTCTTGTAAAATTCCCTACTTATGCACCCCATATGTCTGAATTTAACAATGTGTTGCATTTTGAATTATATGTTCTCCCAATTTTATCATAATTATGAATGTGAATTGTGTACTATAATCATTAAATTATGTCATCATATAATTATTTTATCTATGACATAGAAATTAAAAATGGAATCCAAGGAATACAATAGTCATATTATGATTAATTTGTGTATAATTAGACATATAATAATAATCGTTGTAGATATAAGAACTTAGTAATATTTCATTTATAATATACATGATATGAATCATGTCATTGCACAAAATTAGAATAAACTATAATATGAATAACACACCAAAAACTCATTATTCATATATGTGTTCACACATGCACATAATGTTATGATCAAGATGCATAAAATTAATCAAACTATGACATTAATCATATTCAACATAGACATAAGACCATGACATGAACTTGAATATCCTTGAAAAAAATTACACATGACATGACCACACATAATAAATGTACATATAAAATCACACAAGATGGAATTTAATGTCACACAAGTAAATATTAATCACTAGTCACTTATCGAGGCATACAGTGTAATACACTTTGGTCACACACTATAGAATAAAATTTAATGCACATAAACTATCACACAATGTAATGCACAATCAAGCATCACACCATGTAAAGTATTTCAACATGAAATATGCATATAATAGATTTATGCATATAATAAATAAATCTAGTTTACACATTCAATCCATATCATCATGTACGCATAGAAAATCATATTATCCATAGCATAAATAACTCTAAATATTAGATGAAAGACAAATTAATTATTATTTAGCCTAAATAACTTAACATTATTCATGTAATGGTCATATAAAAATGTAACTTAAAAATATGTATCAACATGCCCAAAGTGTAACATGCCCATAATGTAAAGAATGTAGGCCATAGGTGGAAGGAATGTTTTGCATTGTGTATATCCCTATTTCTATATAGCTTATATGTTATGCATCCCAATAATTTATAATTTCAAAATCATGCATATATCATACATACGATAGATGACATAAATGAATCATGTAAACTAGGAACATATGTCATGCATAGATCTTAATCTTTTATATTTATATTTTGTATTTGTTAATTTAGTACACATTTACATAGTAAAAAAAATTGAAAATAAATTGAAAATAAAATAATTGAATGGATCCAATTAATTTGTATCATATGTTGAGGCATAATATACGCCAAGTGTACTAGCATATCAAACTAGAGGAAGTGAAGGCAAGAAACAAGCCCCCACTATATATGTGAATCACAAAATTGTATCTTAAGGGAGTATGTGGATATAAGAGGAAAATTTACACCAATGTTAATTATTCATTGTATGTGTTTGTGTCATTATATATGGTCATAAATATATGTAATCATGTCAACTCAATATAAGACACAAAGATAGAAAGTATAGATAGGTAATATGTAGATATGAGCAAGGAGTATTACACAAGTAATGTGCATTAGGATCAAACCTCTCTAAAGGATAAATCATCATTGGATAAATGTCAAATATGTCTATATCAACATAAAAAATAAAAAATCAAGGGTTAAGTAATATTATCATGACCAAAATAAATATCAACATTGTAATAATTATATAATATGTACACACGTATGTTGAGATATAAGGATATATGTCACTGAAAATCAATAAAATATCAAGGTGACATGTACAATACATTATCTTATAGCTAACTAATGATTCACTGATTGTCATGTTGATATCTAGATATTTTACCCTATATTTGAAAATAATTATACTTATTGTCATATCCATTGACTAATGTGTCTTCCCAGACATATTTTGTAACTATAGCACAACATGCAAAACCAACCATGCCAAATTTTGAATTTGGTGTATCAACTCTTTCATTTTATTCAAACTATTAGTTATTATTTTTATTATCATGAACCTTAGTTGTCGTCGTAGAATAAATGGATATCACTGCTTGAACAACAGTCGAAGGAATATTTTCTAATTTTTGTCATAAGGTAATCAAAACCTTTTTTTTTCAAAATAGGTATGTCCTTTCCCCCACAAAACCAAATTTAATAAAATCCAAATATATATGATTTCCAACTATTCGTACATAATTTCAGAAAAAAAAAATCCCAATCAATAATATTAATAAAAACTTCTAAATTTTTTAGAGATTGGGTTATTTTTAATCAGGTATCAACTGAGATGTATGGGAACAAGCCAAAAACCTAATATAATAATTTATAATATAATAATAATATTAAAACCTTAGGGTAAAATAGATATATTTCATTTTTGTAAAAATTTCAAGGGGAAATCAAAAATTATATTTAAAACCTTAACAAATAAATATGAAACCATAAGAATTTAGGATGAAACTCTAAAGGAAATCTAGGGTTTTCTACGCTCAAAAAAATTATGGGGTTCACCAGAATGTTTTAACTTACTTTAAATTTAGTTATCTAAAAAGTGTAAAACTATTATTATTTAGGTTATATATTTCAAGGCATGAATTAAGTTTATTTGATTGTAATAAAGATGATTCGAATTGATCTTAATATTTTTAGAAATGATAAGTGGATAGGATACTTATCTTTTCCAATGTTATATTCTTATATTTGTTTGTGTATATTAACCTTAAACTATCTGTAATTGCCTTATGATTGCCCGACTAAATAAATGATGTTAAAACTTGCTAAGACATATTTTGTAGGGGATAGATTCCTTTGGTGAATAGATCTATACACAAAATTACGTAATTGTATCTATGTAAATGTAGGTCTATTCTAATATATCCATATTCTTACATATGAAAGATGGTTTATATGTAGTTAAATATACTTGATCCAATGTAAATGTTTAGATTTGTCTTCATTCATCTTGAAACTATCATTGTTATATAATTATTGTGTGCTCACTCCACCAGAGGATCACTTATTCACCAATTCTGACATGGTATTAAAGCTCTAGGTTATAGTAATGAGTATCAATTTATTTTTTTGATTTCTATTTTGGTATTCTCTTGAATTAATTAAGAAGAATTTTCATATTGTGTGTATTGGCATTTGTATGCTTTTGTATTGGATGTAAAGGTATGTTTTCAAGATCTTTAGTGAGTCTTTGATTATTTTTGGAGTTCTACCATGGATTTCTTCAAGTTCAAAGTTTTTTGTGCAAATTTTTCATAAAAAATAACTCAGTTAGAGATTTCTAATTTCATAGGAAATTCTTACATATATGAGGGTTTATATCTATGGTATTCTTGCTTATTGAGCCATTTGAAAACCTCTACGGCATTAACCACCTGACCTCTCCTCAACATTCATAGTTGTACAACCTTCATATGGCCTGGGATAAAAATAATAGTTGGAAGACATATATTAAAGGCCCTAAGATGCCTTACTTTGCATCTCCAAGCTTCGCATAGATCCAAACTAGTGTATATGGAAGACCCATGATTGACATTCCATCACCGAGAATCAACAACACTATGTAATCATTATAAAATATGAACTTTGAGATAATCTACATTGATCTCTACTGAATTCATCCTTCCATGTGCTATCATATACCTCTTTACCTATTAAAAATGGCACATGATCTACATGAATTGCATGATATGGTCAGCTATGTATTGAACACCCTAGATTTTGGTCTTTATAGCCTGCAAATTGCCTTTCTCTTACTATGATACATGCCAAAGTGTGTGTCCTCTTTATTTCACCATGATTGGTTTGTAGCTATAAATGAACTCTTTGAATTTATAGAGAGCATAATGGTGGGTGGGGAACCCTGATCTGGAACTGTGTTTGATCACTATAGAAAATAGAATGCTCATAATGGCCAAATCCTATTATTTTCCACTCATAAAATATTAGTCTTGTGCTAGATTAGATCAATTCAAGACATGAGAATAATTATGATTTTCAATTTGTGTTTGTAAAGGAAGATATTCAAACCCAGAACCACTAGAAACTATATTTAGATTATTTTAATCTACTTACATGACCTGCTCAAAACTATATATGGCCTCCAAGGGTTCTGTTGGTGTTCTACATTTGCACCCTAGCTGAGTAAGGAGATTTTTCATATTTTCCTACTCAAATCTAGTCCAATATGGGACTACTATTAGGCCGTGGGTATCCTAATAATGGATTAGACCTCTAGAGAATGTCAGCTTCCTTTTGGATCTATCACCTAAACTAAACACAAACTAAAACATTCTTGGAAAAGGGAGAAAGATTTGACAAAAAACTTATAAAAGCATGTAAAAAAGGTGATGCACTAATGATTTGATCACTCAAACTCACACAATACACACTATGAGACACTTTCAAGACCAAAGAATATCAATCTCACATAAATATTTTAGAAGAAGGCATTAATCAATTATCAAATTAGCAAAGAGGGAAAATATCCACTTTCAAGGTAAATAATAAACTATAAACTACACTTATAATGACCTATAAGAACTACTAAACACTCTCTAAAGGTGATAACACTTAGACATAAGCAAGGAACATACACTCACTTAACTGTAGTACATGAATTCATAGAACACACTTCAATCTAACTTAAAAAAGAATGGAATTCAGTATTTATTGCATCAAAAAGGTGTCACAGTACAAATTTTGATAGAATCTGGTCATACCAAAAAGAGGGACCCATTTTAAGGATTGGAACCCTGTATTTATATAAAAAGGAGAGAGAGAGAGAGAGAGAGAGAGAGAGAGAGAGAGAGAGAGAGAGAGAGAGAGAGAGAGAGAGAGAGAGAGAGAGAGAGAGAGAGAGAGAGAGAGAGAGAGAGAGCATTATCAAGGATGCTAAGTCATGGTATTATCAATAAGGAACAAATTTTATAAAATAATTTAATGCTTATTATCTTTATCCATTCATCTAGTATCTTCTTGGAAGTCCATGATATCATCTAATGATCTATTGATAATGAACATGTCTTGGAATTGGTAAAATTATGCCACATCTACTTTGGGTATCCAATTGTATCTGCTCATTAAAAAGTGACCCTAATGATAGGTGATACATGTATCCCTATGATCATGTTTATATCTGAATTTGTTCTAACTTGAACCTAGGTCCATTGTATAGATAGAAAGCCAATATCAGATTATTGGTTTCCATAGAGTCACAATATTCATAGAAAACCTCCAAATTATTTGATCTTGATTTTCAATAAATAGTTTCCATTTTAGGTCCAAATGACATATTTTACCTATATGAAGATATGCTAGCAATGCTTGGTCCTTTTGGTTCCATTTGGATCATATCTAAGCTCTAGTTATTTTGCATTTACATACCTAAGTCAAAAACTGCCTCATCAACTTCTATCTAAAATGTCCAAGTTTACCTTTGTTTGATTGGCCATCAAAAACTAACTCAACCCATTTAATTATGCCCAACTATATTTATTTTTATTGATCCCATAGATTTTTTTGACTTATTGACTCTATTCGCACCATTAGATCATTGTTGTAAGAATGCAAGTGAGTCCTTGATTTCCTGCTAGAAAATCCCTTTGACATATTGACTTGATTTCATATCATTGGATCAAGATGTATGAGCTCACATGCACTATTGATCTTTTCGATCCCACTTTTCTATCAGTTCTTGTGCTCTATCAGATAATTGGTATGATTGAATGATAATCATTGATTTAGTTCAGTCTCATCTTTTTATCAATGAAGGCTCACCATTAGTCTTAGCTCGATGAACCCACATCATTGGATCATGTATAATTTTTATATCATTAAAGGCTTTAACTTGGAGACCTTTTGACTTGTTTGACTCTAACACAGATCAATAGATCTTATGTGTCAGTATGTAGGTTCACACGGACCATTAGATCTTGATCAACTTTAAACATTTTAAGGGCCTTTTAAACCCAAATGGTTACTTACCATGGCCTAAATTTTATAGACGCATGAACATCCTATTGACTTCTTGACTTCACACATACTGCTACATTTTTGCTTGGATTAAACATAGACCATTGATCTTGAAACCATTTGAATATAAATGGATATCTACCATGACTTGAACTTTAACATCTGTATGAATGTATTTGACATCCATGTGATTGTCACTACAAATTTAAAAAACAACGGTTATCTTTTATGATTGAATTTGACACTTACATGTCCATCCTAAACTTTTTGAATTCATATAGCTATTTTTTATAGCTTGAAATTGACATTTATGTAACTGTCTAGATCATAAATTTTTTGGGCTATTTTATCTAGAATTTTTTATGTATATTTTGTTTGGGGTACCTTCCTTGAAAAAGACCCTTAAAAACCTTGAATTGGGCCATTTTATTGAGAAACGATGCTTCAATAGAATTGTATAGGGCATTTTTTTTAGAGAACAAGCCCTCAAGACTTTATCTATGGTAGCTTTCGAAATAAATGGCCCTTTGTGTTTTTTTTTTGCTTCACCTTGTTGAAGACTTACCATTCAAAAATAATGCCTTGGACCACTTTTCCTATAGAATGACCCTTAAATAAAATTATTTAAATAATTTTACCAAAATAAATGACCCTTAGGATTTTAGTTCAAACAAAATGTTTGAGAGAATTTACACTTAGATTTTTTGTTACTGAATAATTTCCCTGAAAGAAATAGGTCTTTGGGAAAATTGTTGTGAAATAATTTCCCAAAATACATATGTCTTCATCTTTTGCTTTGAACATTTTGTCCAAAATAATTCATGCCTTCGAAAACTTTGTCTTAGACAATTTTTCTGAAAGAATTCAACACCTAGCCAGAAAAAGATCTGAAAGAACTTAACTTAGCAAAATAAAATCCCAAAAAAATTTGCTTTAAAGAATGAACACTTATTCAAATAAAAGGTCTGAAATAATTTATATGTAAAGACTTATCCCAAAAAGTTTTTGTACTTAGCTTTTACTTGAAATATTTCTTGATCCTTGAAGTCATGAATGACTTCCAGATGCTTGTGCAACTTATGCCTAAGTTTTGATCTACTTGGTTTCACCATGAAGTCTACTCATATTTAATTATTGGACCAATCTTCAATTAGGATCCTACTCCTTCCACGAAAATATTGGACTAGGCATATTTTTGGTATGTAGACTAAATTTGGTTAATATCTTTGGTGACTTGGCTAGGCAACATGCCTACTATACTTGAGAACTCAGACCATTTACATGACTTCTGACTCATAACAAATAATACATGGACAATTTACATTAATTGCAAGATAACCTTTTGACTTGTAAAGACAAAGAATTATAACAAGCATGGAAAGAAGCAAATTGAAATGGAAACTAGCCTAATAAACTAAATGTGCAAATAAAACACTTATCTAGGATAAAATATAAACAAACTAGTCTAATTAACCATGACAAAACGTGATTCACTTGGATCAAAATGGAAATTCATGTATTCATTCATAAAAAAAAAATGGTACAAGTTACAAAGTAGGGGGTTTATTAAACATGACCTTTGAAGAGGCAGTCTTCTTTCCAACTATTTCTCTTAACATCTCCTAAAATGATCCATCAATATCAAACCAATCACTAGCAAAAATAAACTCAAATTTCACTTCTGGATCTTTCTCATATTGCTTGTCCATTATATCCTTATCAAGTGATATTTCATTTATGCATTGTCCTTGAATGATCTCATCCTTCTTATCAACTATTACAAGTTCATCAAACTCTTCAAGTAAATCTAAATATTCAACCCAAGTTGTATCATGATCTTGGATAAGTACCTCTTGATCAAAATTTTGAATATCATGGTTTCCAATGGGAAATATATCCTTAAAAGGATCTTAAATCTCTTGTAGAGATTCAAGATATAGATGTTAATCATATTTTTGTTCCTCACTTTGATTAACCTGAATATGATTAACCTGAATGGTATCTTGATCTTCCTCAAGTGGAGATATCTCAATCTTATCTATGAATTCAGCTTGTACCAATTTCTCATGGATTTCTTCCATATAAATATTAGTGTTTTTATATATACCTGAGATAAATTTTTCAATATTAGATACAATCTCATTTTTAACTTAGACCTTAATAAAGTAAATGTGCAATAAAGAACTTATTTTGGACAAAATATAAACAAACTAATATAATTAACCATGACAAAACATGATCGACCTAGATCAAAATAGAAATTCATGAACTCTTTCACCACAAAAGATGGTACAAGTTGCAAAGTAGAGGGTTAATTGAACATGACCTTCGAAGAGGCAGTCTTCTTACCAACTATGTCTCTTAATATCTTTTGAAATGAGCCATCAACAACAAATCAGTCAACAATAAAAATAAACTCATCTTGCACTTTTGGATCTTTCTCATATTTCTTGTCCATTACATCTTTATCAAGTAATATTTCATTTATGTATTGTCCTTGAATGATGTGTTGGTGGTGCTAGATTTTAGCCAATAAGCACCAAAAATTGAGTTCTCAAACTGTATCTTCAACTTTAGCAACATTTGTTGGGAACAGTAGTGAAAATTCACCCTCAGGTGGAATTGAGTGTCACGGTCATTGGAACATGTATAATTTTCCTATTTATATGTGCTCAAAGTAGTTGATTTTCACATACCAGTCTTAGAGGCAAATTTGCTAGTTTTAGGTCAATAAGTTGTCTCTTCACTGCCAAAAAGTTGCATTTTAAGAGAGAAATAGAATAATGAATGGTAGTAAGTTTGTGATGGCATGGAGATAACTAAGAAATATAGGTTGGAGTATATTATCCATTTTACAATTGTAATAACTCTCAGTTAAGTGTAAATGATGGTAGATTATGGAAAATCTTGCATTCTTGCATACATGTAGGTTGTGATAGATAGGTATGTGAACATATGATTGGACAATGATCAAGAATCTTAAAATAAGAGTTTAATAAAGGACATAGTGTGTAGTGTTTAAGTAGATGAAAGTATAGCCTCTTATAGGAATAAACTATTGTTTGAAACCCTAAGGAAAAAATGTCAAGTTTCAGATATTGTATAGGTAACACTATGATAGTAAACATGTCATTCCATGAATAGAAGGAATTAATACTTGATAAAGGGAATTTAAGAGTATTTAAAGGTGTATTGAGAGTGATCTAACTTAAATTAGGCCTTATTTTATCTTAAATATTGATTTAAATTTAATACACAATAATTTAGTATCACCCTTGTTGTACACAATCAATTTTGGGCTAAAATCAATTGAGAAATTGATGTTTTAATCTTATAACAGATCAGGCAAGTGTTCTATCCTATTGTATGGAGTAGAGGATATTATGATAGAACTTTTGGTGAGTATTTGAGCCTTTGATATGTTGTATCATTCAAGATATATAATTTAAAGTGCTCAAAGGGTATGTATAGGGCCTAGAAACCCTATAACTAGGGTTTAGGATAATTTTAGAGATGTAACCATCAATATGGGTCTAAATTTTTTAATATTTCATAATTATATGTTTTATAACTAGTGATAGTGGTTTGGGAATGAAAATGTATGGATAGGTATGATTTTGAGGACTGTAGGGTTAGAACAGGCTTAGTTTGGGGGTTTCCATCAAAGCAAACGATAACCAAGAGAAGATTAAATTGTTGTAAATTTGTGAGGAGTCAAATCATGATATAGGATGCCTTAAATTTTTCTTACATCTTCAATAAAGGACACAGGTTAATCAAACAAAGGGAAAAATAGTGAACATAGGGTTGTAAGCCTGGATAGAGTATTATGACTTTGAGTTGTAGCAAGAATAGAACAAAGTGTTTTTTCAATTGAGAAGGTTTTATAAAAGTGATTCGTGATCACTTAAAACCGTCAATGTAATTAATTTGATTATGAACATCTTAAACCAAGGAATGGTCCTAGAGACCTAATGGGCTACATAGTGTGAAGGATAGTGAACACCCAAGGATAAGTATTGAAAGTTGAAGTAGGTTTGGACACTTGAAAGAGGTTCAATAAGGCATTTTTTTATCATTTAATACCAATCAATCATTGTGATTTTACTCATGAAACCTAAAGTGAGATTTGATCCTTGAAACCCAAGGGGTTGTGCCTAGTCAAAACTAGTGAAGAGAATACAAGAAAGTTTGTCAATAAACTAATGTAAGGAAGAATAGAATGATTGAAAATTATAATGGATTATAACACCATAAAAAAAATTATCTATATATTCAACAAATAGGTGCATGTGTCAAGTGACTAGTAAGCCCAAGAATCAAAGAACAATTTTGAATTAGTAAGGGAATCTTGAAGATCAAGTCATCAAGTACATTGACACAAATTGGAATGATGAATTTTAGAATTCTCCTCAATTATATACATCAAAAACAAAAGAAAAAGAGGATGATGACTCATTTGTGAAATTTGACCAAGCAGACATGTGTCACTAACTTTTGCCAAAATGGGCCTACATGCCAAAATATGTCGGATCTAATAATGAAATTTGATGGAGAGGCTCACTATGACCTATTATACCCATAAAATATATTTTTGATGATGTTTTACAATGGAAAATATTCAATATTTTAGTAAAAATAACTATATATCAAATGAGTGTCAACACTGGAGCCTGCCTTGAAGAAATTGGTCAGTTTGAGACATCTACAGGTTGAGTCAAAGCACAAAATTTGGTGAAAATGGTCTCCATGACCTACCAAAACATCCCTTTCCATCATCAAGATCTTAGAAAGAGTGAAAGTGCTCATTCTTTTGAAAAAGTCCTCTTGCAGTGAAGAAGTCAACCATTGGAGATTTCTAGAAGTTTTGTCAGTTCTGGATGCCAGGGAGTAGTTTAGGCCTTGGAGAGGTCTTAAAACCATATAATATGATGTTGGAAACCTATATTGTCCTATATAAGTGATCACATTAAGGGGTTTCATGCAAAAGTTTGAAGAAACACAAGTTTTGGCATGAAGGAAGCATGGAGGCAGTTCAAGGTAAATTGTGGTAAAAATGGTGTACATGACAAAGTACATATCTAATACTCTTAATGGCTAATGAGGTTGAGAGTGAAGATAATAATGAAACTTAATCTAGGAAAGGAAACTTCTAAGCATTTGATTAAAAAATTTAACCTAAGAGTGTTAAGAGTCTGAAAAATTAAGGATCATGATTCAAGTAAAGTTCTAGTGGATAAGGTTTTAATAAAAAATTCTCAAATAACCAATTCATTTGAAATTTTTATTTGCATTTATCTTGATGTAGAGGATGGGGGAGGTTGGATTCTAGATGGTAATAAAAGAAAATGACGTTGTAAGAAAGAGTTGGAGTCTTCAAATATGATCCTCAGAGCTTTAAAAAAATATGTTTTGGGAGGGTCTTAGTTGCTTTTTGTTGAATGTTACAATGTCGCTGCTTTTGGTTACTTATTTCTATTTTATTATTCATTTATTGCTTCTCTACCATTGTTTTGTAGAAGTTTTTTCTTTCTATTTATAAAAATATTTTGTTTGAATTTTTAATTTTGTATCTCTCTGTTATCATAAAAAAATAAAACTCCTTTCTAAAAACCTCATTTACCACCACCACCACCAACAACAACAATAACAACAATAATAAACTATATTTAAGTTCTATATTTAAATTTAGAAAACTTAATTTAACAATTATGATTCATGAACACCAATTTGAATTTTAACGTCCGTTAATTTCAATTTTATTTAAAAAAGAGATAGCGATGACAGATAAATTATCTCACCCCGAGAAAACATCCAAAACAAAACGGCAAAGTGCGACGGCCGAAATCTTACACCAGTTATAAAAACCATTTATAAAAAGACAAAATAAAATGAACGCCAACATGGGAAAACAACAAACTATTAATCGGGAAGCACATACTTTGAGATAATGAAAAGTGAAGAAGTAACTGAAACTATCTCACTTATAAACAGACGCATCACCTCCTCTGTCCAATTCAAGCCAGATACGTTTGATGGTGACGTTTTCCGGGAGAAAAATATTCCGGAGACCAGTCACGCCCACCACCGTGAAAGTCTTTTTTTGTTGAGAAAGCTAATTGAGACTGGTCGCAGAAAAATGATGAAGCCTAATTCTCTCTAACACGAGTTTTCAAGAAAAATGGCAAAGAAAACATTTCGATTCCCTGTAAAACGTAATCCTTTCGTAATTCGTCCATAGAATAAACATTTCCTTTTTATTGTGAACCACAAGAAAACATTAGACTTGCAACGCCTTTGAAAATCCAAAATTTTTCCAACGTACATGTTGGAATATCCAAAACCATTTTTAATAGAGTTATCCCCTGAAGATAATGAGAGGAAAGAAAATCAGTGACAGACAATAGTAGCTCAATGCAAAAAGAGGGAGCCAACTGAAAACGATGTAATAACTCTTAACGCATAATTTATGAAAACATTGCTTATATTATATAACATGTCTATTTTAATTAAATTTTATTTGATTTTTATTTATGATAATGTATGAAAACATTGTTTATTTTATATAACAGATCTATTTTAATAAAATTTTATCCGATTTTTATTTATAAATATACTACTATTTCAAAACAATCATTGAAAACATATTTGTAAAACAAATATTTATAAAATAGGAAGATAAATTTCAAAGTATGGTTATAATAAAAGCGTGCCCAAATAAAACATGACAGAGAAAACATGGCTATCCTCTAAGAGTCTCAATTATAATATAAGACTCTACTTAAAACATGCCGAATCTCACTCCGAGTAGTAGCCCGCGCGTTTTAGAATATCCAGTAGGCTAAGTCTTAATTTATATATTTCCCATTGTTAATTTTTTTATTATATTATCAATATATTAATTTTTTTTAAATATCTTTTCTCCTAATTGGTTAATACATTCATTCTTTTATGTTTTAAAATATAATTTGATAATAAGGTATTGAGTGAATACTTTTCATTTTTCACTTTTATTAATTTATTGATGCTCTTTGTTATAGAGGCTTGTAGTTGCATCAATCTTCCCAAGTACAATCTTAAAGGGTGAATTAGGAATGGGTTTGGATCGGCTCATGGTATTTTGTGTGAGATGTTTACATACTATTATGTCATACAATCATTACCATGACTCTGGCTTCCTTTGACTTTTTTTTCATTTAATTTCTATGTCTATTTTTCATCCAAATTTTATAGATTTCTTATTCCTATTGTTTCGGCCTAGCCCATATAGTATATTTGTCTTTTCCTTTGTCTTTACTGTAATGTATCGACTAGCCCAATACAATTTATACTTTGTCTTATAGCATTTGTAATGTATTAGCTTGGGTGATACTATATTATATTAACCAACATCTTCCAAATGTATCACCCTACCTGATACCACTGACTTAGAGTTCATGGTTAGGTTTACTTATTCGATTCATACAAATAGATGTCATATTTCATTCCTAAAGGATATATCAATTTCTTAAGTTGTAGACTACTTGCTCTTGCATTTCTACCAATGAGTAGCATTTTACATGGTTAAAGTTTTACAACCTTATATTGGAGGTCTTATCTTGTAGTCTCATTGAAGCTCAATAGGAAAGGTCTTTAAAGTTCCTAACGAAATATATATTGGTCTTGAACTTACCATTTGTGGTTTTAAAACTAAAATGTCTCCTGCAAATGGTCACTTGAACTATAGGGGGATATTTAAACATTAACATGTGCACTAAAAACTAAGTATTTATATTTGTATGCTCTTTCATTTATTCAATTAGTAGATTTCATATTTATTGGTTTAGTGTTTTGTGTATCATGTATCTCTGTATCTTTAGTTATACTTTTTATTGTACCAAGAAAACTCATCTAGATATACGGTTGTTTACGATTTCTATTTTTCACCTTAGGTTGCATGGACACTGATTTCATTGACCTTTTCACCTTACCTTTTTTACAAGAAAATAATGATAATTTAATGTGTTGGCCAGGATCTAAGGGCACAACATCAAACTAAATCATAGATTGACCAAGGATGACAATCCATCTGGAGAGGCATGGTAAATGCATCCTTTATAATATCAATTATTATGTGGACCATCTGGGATAGCCTAAGAACAAACCCAAATAGAATAGTCATAGCCTCGGGGGCAAATTATGCAAGGCCAAGATGAACAAGGTTATGATAAGGAGAAAGTGAGAGAAGTGAAATTGGAAGAGAAACCTGGAGAGGGGCCCTCATCTTCAAAACTTACACAAAGGCCACATTCCCCAGTTTAGTACATAGATATGATAGCCTTAGAACCAAAAGAGACACTTGATGGTGCCCTCAAAGAACTTGTAGAGGCGTATGATACTAACATGGAAGATGAACTATTTGAAGAGACTTAAATCCAAGCAGGAAAGTCTAGAGGAGAGAAAGGAAAAGAGCTTGTCCCTATGGCATCCCAAGAGAAGAGGAAAGTAGAGATAGCATTAGTTCCTATTGGACCAAGGAAGAGACCAAGATTGACCTTCACTCACCCCGCTAGTGAAGTCAATCTATTCAATGATGAATTCCCAATTCATGGACCAGTCATTCCTGACTGGTTCATTTATGTAAAATTGTAAAACATTCCTTCTCTCTCCCATTCATGGGCCATGACAAGAATCGTTGATGTTGAAATATAATATGACATGAAGCCATGGATTAGGGCCATGGTAAAAGAGAAAGAAGAAAAGATAATTATGGTCAATCCAAGACTAAAAGGTAAGAAGATGGATGCTCCTAGAGCATCAAGTAAAACTAGTGTAGAGGTCTTAGAGCATCTAAAATTCATAGACTCATCCAAAACCATGTAATATAATCCAAAGATAACTAGATTGGAGAAGGTTACCACCAAGACAATCATGGTGGGAGTAGAGGAATTCAACTTCCAAAAGGTGGAACCCTTTATATGATTAACCCAAATGAGGGGGCAATAGCTAGGTGAAGCTACCATTCATGAAGAAGATGTTGAAATCTTAATCAAAGCCCAGTCAGCACAAGCAAAAATAGAGGTTAGAGGAATGAAATAGAGGATTTATAATTTGGAAAGAGAAAAAGAAAACCTAGAGGCACAGACAATTTTATTAGTACCTGAGGCAATGACCAAAATGCTTGATGAGTCATTTTATGACATGTTTGAGGCACTCAAAATAATAAAGTTGAGGTAGAGTGCATTAGCATAGCATGGTGCATTAGCCAAGGGTCTGGTCAGTGAATGGAAAGCCTCAAAAGATAAAATAGCCAAACTTCTCAACATTCAAGCAAGGAAGTAGATCTCAGGCTTCAAAACCATTAGTTTAGGACACTTGAGCATAATTATAATAATTATGGTTGACAAGGTTCAAAGTTTGAGTACATGGCACAATAATGTGGAAAGACTCCTAAAAGATGATAAGGAGCTAATTAAAAGTATTAAACATCTTCTTATGACTACACTTATACACCTTGCACAACTTATTGCCCTTGGAATCATAAATGATGAAGAATTCAAACATAGTGCTACTTTGGTAACTTAATAAATCAAAGGAAAGATCAAAGGCAAATTTGGGGTTGATAATAGTAAGATCCTAAACATGATATTCAATGTTGGAGAGAGGATAAATGAAGCTAGGATTATTAAACAAGCCATGGCTATAAACAACAAAGAACTCAAGGACTTAGTAGATCAAGAAGAGGAGCATATCCTAAAGCCTATTGTGGATCTAAAGCTAGTTGATGAGTAGCATAATAAAGCCATGAACATCCTCCAACAACAACAAGTAGAGGCCCAACCAAAAAATTAGACGATATTCTATTTTATTAAATTTTAAAACTTTTTGAAATAGAATATTCCATTGTAAAGGCATATGTTAGTCTGTTAGCATATTTCCCCTAGGTCAGTCTAATTTTAGAAAACAAGTGTATTTTAGAACCATCTTAGGGAGGACAATTGTCCTTATCTTTTGTATACTTATATATTGTAATTGACTGGTATACCACTTGATCTTTCTATAAAGGCAAGTATTACCAGTTATAAGAGGGAGATAATTTTTGAGAAAATTTTGTAAACTTGAAGAAATTAATATAATCAAGGATTTATACAAATATTTTCCACATATAATATGTCAATTGCTAATATAGCTTTTCTCTCAATTGTTAGTTTATGTCTTGAATTTGAATGGTGTCTCTGAATTCTGAGTTACATTATCTAATCATAGGGTTTCTAAGTTGTGCATATGCTAAATTAGTTGGAAGATATTAGGTTTTATTTTGTTTCATTTTTGTTTGTATTCAGATGTGCAAATTCTATTTGATTATAGTAGTAAATCCTTAAAATATACCTCATTCTTACTTATGACTTTTTACATTATCATTTAAGGTTTGCCTAGTATATTGTGGAATTTGAGCTTAGGATATGTTGCATTATATATTGGTTGAATGCATACTCAGTTGTAATTGATGTTTTTTCATGATTTTTGAGACTAAAATTTGCAATCACTCATTCCTTTTCTGCCTTACCCTTCTCTTTGCTCTTTTTTAACACTAGATCACTTTAGCTTTAACTTCATTATAAATATCCACTTAGATTAGTCTGTAGTTTAAATTTGGATCTTAATTCACTAAGTGTTAACATATATTCTCTACAATTCATAAAGAATGGACCATGATGGCTGCCAACCATCATTCATTATAAATTTGTGGGATACCTATACATATCTTTGCCACTATTTCACCATAGGTGACATCAAGTTTCCATAACCCACTACCCATGCTTTGAATTCTCTAAATTCTAAAATAATAAGTGTTCTTTGAACACTAGGGAAATCTATGGTGTATTTAGAGGCGTCAACAGGTGGTCCAAGTAGTCTCACATGTAACATTTGAGTATGAATGCCTAATGGTTTGAAGTCTCACTAAGACCTAATGGTATTTTGGGGGTAATGAGGCATTGGTTGACCTATGGAATATGAGTTATTACATGTAATGTGTATGAAGACCTATTTCAAATGTGTAACATGTGTGGTAAGAATATTGGCCAACCACGATGGGTTATACCAAGAGCATGGAATAAGTACAAGGCCTATTTGGCCTTTTTATTCTAGTTGTGTGAATGAAGAGTTAGGTGAAGGAGAGAAAATTTGAAAGAGAAGGTATGGGTTAGTGAGGACAAAAAAAGAGAAAAGAGGATTAAACATGCTTATTTCATTAAGGTGATGAAGGTGGTCACATAGTTCATTAGACCTAATAAGCCTAGAAGAGGCACAATGAGTGATTATGCTCAAGAGGTTATCTGAGAGAGTGTGTATGGTGAGCGAAGGCAAGGTGAAGGATATGTGTGCTTATTGGATGGGTTGAAGGGTAGAGTAGGTTGATGATGGTGTGTATGACATGTAGGTCATATTTTTGATGTCATAATAGTGCTCTTGTAGGTTTGAATATTGAGTATGAATGAAGAGTGGGGTTAGGTGGGATATGTAATGTGTCCTAATTAATCTGTATGTGTTAGTTCAAGTATGTAATGTACTTTGTCCAACAAGGAGTGTTGGATGAAAGAATGAAGGTGAAGAGTGATAATCAAACGTCTATCATTAGATGTTAAAGATATCAATTCAAAGGTGGAGGTTTTCATTTCAAAGGATGGTATAAAGGACTTGATCTTCCTTAGGGGTAGTTGTTCCTTGTGAAATAGGTATTTCACTAAAGTTCTTTGGCTAGGACATGATAAAAGTTTTTGGTATAAAGGACTTAACAAGTCTGTTATTTTTAATACCTTATAGGACAAGTAGTCCAAGTGTTTTTAGGCTTGAGAGTGGGTTTTATTCCCCAAGAGGGTTTCCCATGTATGTCATGTGTTATGTGATTGATCTTGAATTGTATTTCTTAGTCATTTCAAAGAATGATGTGTATGATTCATGAATGTATGTATTTAATGATTAAGAGTTTGAAGGAATTGGAATTGAAATTGAATTATCTGGGCTTACTAATTTACCCCCCTCTCAGTGATTATCCCTCTAATAATTAGTATCAAAGTGGGTCCTTTAGAGGAAGCTTAACAACTTGAAGGAGATCCTAATTATTTAAAAATATGGCCAAGCAGTTGAAGAAAGAGAATCAACAGTAGAAGACTATGATCAAGGCACTTGAGAAATAGATATTTACTTTGAAGAAAGATGTTAAAGAGGATGAGAAGGTTATCAATGACCTCAAGGTTGAACTATAAGATTCGAAGTTCCAAAATAAAAGGACATCATGCATGAATAATTTTTCTATCACAATGAGGAAGAATAAGTGGATCTAGGAGCTGAGGTCATAAGGAGGAACCATAAGATGAGGTATGTGATCAAATATCTTAAATCACAATTTAATTCTCTTGAGGGAAGTTTGTTAGGCAAGTTTGAAAAAGACAAGAATAAATATCAAGAATAAATCAATTATATTTAATTGAAAGCATATATACTTAAATACATGGCCAACAAGGCCAAAGAGGATGAAGAGAAGATTATTATTCTTGAGGATTAGTTAAGGACTGTAAGTGTAAATTTAAAAGAAAGAGAGGATGAGTACATTCTATGTAAGATTGAGATGAAGTCATTGAAGAGTGAGCATAATCTTTTTGTATTCAAGTTGGATAAGATGGAGAAGAAGTATGAGAAGCTTGAGCATGTTAAGGAGATTGTAAGGTTTGAGACCAATGCAAAAAGATTTGTTAGACAAACAAATGCTTCAAGGTATGCTAGTTTATTCCATGGTCAATATTATATATGTAATAAGTATGGTCATAGAGCTAAGGACTATATAATGAATTTATTCAAGTATGGACATTCATGGAGCCTTAGAATAAGAAGCAATTGGTCATGGAGAACTCATAACTCAGATTAGTCAAGAGGTTGATTTCTTGCTATAGTAAAGAAGGAATCAAATACGAAGAAGATACAAGACTACGAAGAGAATTTATATTCTATTCAGATAGGAAAAGATCATAATCATAATCAAGTAAAAGGTATGAATCATCATGTTTGTTTTAGTTGCCATAGATTTGGTCACATTGCTAGGTATTAAAAAGCACAAGTTGAATGTGTTCCCAAATAAAAACAAGGTGTATGGAGATGTTAGTGTGTAAGAAAGAGGTCATAAATGGGTATGAAAATGTAAGCCTATAAGAAGAGATAAAACTGAAACCAAATATGGTTTATTTTCCATGATAGATATAAAGGAAAGTCAAGAGTTTTTGTTGATATCATTTATTAAAAAATCTAAAGAAAAGAATGAAGTCAAGGATTCGTTCAAAGTCAAGTAGGACTATAAGTCAGATAAAATAATGGAGATATGGGACTCTGTAGAGTTTTGGGACTTTTAGTCTCTTTATATCAAAGGGGTGTGTCTCTCTAAGCTTTAAAGAGACACTTTGTAGAAAGAAGAATCATGGTGGATGATGGTTGGGTCTTGATTGATGTTTAAAGACAAAGAAGATCATGAGGATAATGTGTTGTCTTATATTTATTATCATGAATAAGGTGTATTAGTTTTGTAGATGACAAGTTATGTATTCCATGGAGTTATAAGGAGCTAACTTAAACAGCTTGAGCAGCTTGAGGAGTTGTGCATAATGTGAGGGGGAGCATATCTGAGATGTTCCAGTCATGATGGAGATTTGAAGAAGTTTTATATGGATGTGAACTAAAATAATTTGATATGATGAATTGATAAAACCAAGTCAGTTGCTCTGATAATGTATTGAATCCTCTTACATAAACAAAAGGGGAGCTTTGTAATTGGTCAGATCCTAGGATCAGAGGACTGTGTAGTTAGATATGAGAAAGAAGGTATGGAGGTAATTATGTTGATTCATAATTATTTAAAATGGTCTTAATAGGATCCAAGAAAATGTTCCTAAGCTTTGGTGACTTAGGGTGAGCCCCTCTTAATGTTTACATGGTAATTTCATGTAGTTTCTATTGTTCATATATGTTTCATAGAAGCTATATATGATCAACAAAGAGTGTTGTCATGGAGCATATTTGAGAAGGCAAGGTGAGAAGAATTTTTATAAATTTTAATGGGAGCATGTATCATATCTCAAAGATGGTATCTTCCTATTATTGTTCCTTGTTGTCTTTTCAAGACTGTAGGATTAGAAGTTTAGCCCACTTTATCATTATGTCAAAGGGGAAGAAAGAACCTAAAGAGAGAGACAAAGTCTGAGCAAAAGATTTGTATTGGTGTTGGATATAACTAAAAAAGGAGGTGAATATTGGAAGCCTTTCAGTGGTGTCTCCAAGGTTACCAGGGATGTTGATGAGGTGTCATATGTTCTAGAATGACAATGATAAAGTGTGCTTCAATGTGCCTCAGAGTTCCTACATGGTTCTTTAGTGTTTGATTGAGTGAGGTGATTAGTGATGAGTATGGTGATTTGAGTATGTGCATAGGATCCTATCAGAGGTTAAGTATGTTTTGAGTGCTTATGTGTATGAGTGAATTTTATCTAGTTGATCATTGTTTTCATCTAGATAGTTTGGGTCTAGTGGCATAAATTTTGAGTAGGTAGTTTGCTAATGTTACCATTTCCAAATGTGAATGAGTCAGGGGGAGTTGGTCATATGGTTGTGATAAATTTTTTGCCTAGTTTCTAAATGTTAAATTTTAGTTCATGAAAAAAATAAAAACATAAGATATACAAGTGTAAAGTTGGTATCCAAAGTAGTTTGACAGTGTTTTCCCATACTTAGCTAAATTTTGAATGTGACAAGAACAATTGAGTAGGGATTTTGATATTGTTATATGTTTTCTATGTATGAAGACCTAAAGAGATAGGAGACCTAATTGGTAATTTTAAGTGTGGGTTGGTTTTCCATATGGTATGGACCCATATGAGAGTGAATAAGGGGCTATTAGAGATATGTTTGATATGTTTTATGTTTTGGTAAAGAATGAAGGTGGTCCAAGTAGTCTCACATATAACATGTGAGTATGAAGTCTTAATGGTTTTAGTTCTCAACAAGACCTAATGGTGGTTTGGGGGTAATGAGGCATTGGCTAACCTATGGAGCATGTGGTTCTTACATGTAACATGTATTAGGACCTATTTCAAAGATGGAACAAGTGTGGTAAGCATCTTGGCTGACCAAGATGGTTTATACTAAGATTATGGTATAAGTACAAGGACTTTTTGGCATGTTTGTTCTAGTTGTGTGAATGAGGAGTCGAGTGAAGTAGAGAACCTTTGAAAGAAAAGGTAAAATTTAGTGATAACTAGTAGAGAGTGAAGAGGATCATAAATTATTGCTTGATTAAGGTGATGAAGGTGAACACATAGGTCATTAGACCTAATAAGACTAGAAGAGGAAGAATGAGTGAGTATGCTTAAGAGGTTGTTTGAGAGAGTGTGTATGGTGAGCAAAGGCAAGGTGAAGGCTATGTGTGCCTAGTGGATGGGTTAAAGGAAAAAATAGGTTCATGATGTTGTGTATGACCTATAGGTCATATTTTTTATGTCATAATAGTGCTCTTGTAGGTTTGATGATTGAGTATGAGTGAAGAGTTGAAGAGTGGAGTTAGTTGGGATATGTAGTGTGTCTTAATTGATCTTTGTGTTTTGGTTTAAGTATGTAATGTGATTTTGCCAATAGGGAGCATTGGATGAAAGAGTGAAGGTGAAGATTTATAATCAAAGGTCCATCATAAGGTGTTAAAGACATCTGTTCAAAGGTGGAGGTGTTCACTTGAAAGGAGGGTCTAAAGGACTTGATCTTTCCTAAGGGTAGTTACTAATTATGAAACATGTGTTTCACTAAAGGCCTTTGATCAGGAGAACTTGATCAAGGTTTTTGATCTAAAGGACTTGACCTATCTCTTGTTTGTAATACTTTATAGGACAAGTAGTCCAAGTGTTTACAAGCTTGAGAGTGGATTTTATTCCCCAATAGGGTTTCCCACGTATGTCATGTGTTATGTGCTTGATCTTCCATTGTCTTTCTTGTTCAGTTATATGAATGATGTGTATGCCTCATGAATGTATGTATTGAATGATTAAGAGATTTAAGTAATTGGAATTGAAATTGGATTATCTAGGCTCACTGATTCACCCCCTCTCAATGATTGTACCTCTAACAACCATATAGCTACACCTAAAATGATATTTTATGTGTGTACACCTCTTTCAGTCTAAACTAAAATTATTTTATTGTGTCTCTTTGTTTGAAAACCCAATTATGATTTCAACTAAAGAATTACCTTAAAAAAATGATTTGGTATTTTATATTGGACTAGCTATAACCAATCAACATTGAGAAGCTAAGCATTACCTATGTTTCAATAATATAAAGAAGGTTAAACTCATATGTATTTGTCCAACTTATGTGTGTGCAAAACATCTTGAAAAATATAAATTTTAATATTATATTTTAATCTTTAAAACATGGCACCATGCACTTCTAACTTTGTATATTCATATTTATTATAGGGACTAAACTAGGGCTGATCATTGAAAATTTTGAGATATATATGGATTTTTTTTAACGTTTAAAGAGAGTGATAGTTTTTTCCCTATTACACTTAAGTGTGCTAAGCGATGCTCAAGTTTCAAATTATATTAGGGGTGTCTTTTATTTATAAGTGACTTTTTGTAATTTATTACTATGATCAACCCACGAAACATGTCTAACCTAACTTAATGGAGACTTCTCAATTAAAAAACTAGTCATTGAAGGCCCATAGAAACTCTCAATATATTATGCCAAATACAATAACCAATAGTTTCTATGAATACAAGTACTCTCCTATAACTATAAAATATGGATATAAAATATGGGGATAGTATATCTTGGAATTTGGAAAGTTTCTATATAGACTCAAATGATCCTAAATAAATGTATGTAGAAAAAAAAGGTGGCTCAAGAAACAAAAGGGAAAAATATAGAGGTAAAATATGATCAAGAGTAAAATATATAATCAATATCGAAACATGTAAAATATTATGTTGTTAAAGTGAAAAATTCTAAATATAGGTGTTTATACCTATGTGGATGTGACAGATTATTTTTTTAGCTAATGTAACCCATCCATTTTCTATAAGTAATCCATAAAAACCATTTTTATTATTTTTGCATTCTCATTATCTCACATTATTTTAATTTAATCTTTTTGAACAAAATAAATTGAGCCAATTATAAAAATGAGATGGTGTATAAAATATATCCTAATATTTGGTTATATTTGAGTATTTATATGAAAATTGAGATGTACTTGAACCATGTAATGATCTCACAATATCACTTTAGAATCCTTCATGGATGTTCTAATTTTTAAAGTCTTATTGAACTCAATAATTACATCAAGATCTTGTCCTTTCCAATTCCCATGTGTCATTCATTTTTAGAGCATATTCCATATTCACTTTGTCTCCACTAAGGATAAGTGGTAACTTCTTACATGATAAAATTATCACAATGTTGAATTCTCTTTTTGATATATTGAATATTTTTGGTGATTTTGAGGATTTCTTACTTTATAAAATATGGTTCAGATGTCATGTTATCTTCCCATACACAATAGAATCACACACATAACAAGTTAAAATGCCTCATAAAAAAATAAGGTGTATATAAAATACATTTTATAGTATGGTTGGTCTTTTTCATATCCTTGTTTTGATGTTGTAAAAGGGTTTGGGCCCTTTTAAAAATTGATTTTTACCCTTAATAAAAAAACATTAAAATCATTCTATTAAAAATTTAACAATATGTTCATTATCAAATAATATCCTTAGCAAGAAAAAATCCTAAAGATTTATAAGGTATATCTAAAACTAATCTTAGAAAAATATTTTCAAAAAATTACACTTAAGTTATGATTTAAAATGATTTTTAATGTACTGTGAAATATGCATAAACCTGATCTTGTGTTCTATATTAATTTAGGTAGTAAGGCCATTATAATGTTTGATGCAATTATTTGTTTTGATTTTTTCATAGATTATCCAGGGTCAAAAAATACATTATCCATTATAGAGTCATATCAAGTTTGCCCTTAAGGGCTTTAAAACACTACTCAGAAACAAGGATATCCCCAAGAAAGGACATACACATCTTCAACAAAAGCACCCCTAGTGACCAAGAAAAGTAGACAATAGTTATTAAAGCCTCAACCCATGCCAAGGGATTTCCATTTCATCTTTAAACCAAAGTCCTAGTCAAGTTGTTCCTAATCTAGGGTATCTTAATTGAAACCCATAGAGCCTTCTTTGATCTTTGCTTATAAGATCTTGGGGTTGTTGATCAAAATAAAATAGAGAGAGGTTCTTTTCCACTGTAAAGTAGAAAACTAGTCCATGTTTCCCCACTCATATAGGTTGAACTGAACCTGAGCCAAAGAAACAAAGGACACAAGATTCCCAAAGCTAGACTATTATAGAAAATTAGTAGGAGTGACCAGGTTCAAAAAGAAGGGTACAAGCACATCAGTGTAGAAATATACCAGAATATCTAGGTTAAAAATAAGCATCAATAAAGAAGATTGTTATCTATTAAATTAAATGAAAAGAGGAGTGTTCATATAGCTAAAAATTATTAGTGTTAGTGGAGTTTGACAAATGCATTAAATCCCACTTAACATCACCTACGTTAAACCTAACTAGGCTTAATTTTAGTGAAGTATGCCAGTTACCAATGCTTGAAATACAACTAAATCGCAATGGAAGCATTAACTAAGGTAATGAAAGCATTAACTAAAATCTAACTACTGAAATACACAAACATCCCCCCCCCCCCCCCCAATTAAGAATAGCTTAGGTTGGTGGAAAAGAAAAGATGGGTCCTAGTAACAAGACCTAATGAGGTACCCATGTACAATGCAAGTCTCAAAAGTGGGGTAAAAGGAGAAAACCCAGTGGGAAAAAAAAACCCCACCCCAAGAGAGAGACAATGAAAATAAGTAAAGACTAGAAAGGCCACTCCAACAACCCCCTTAAGCATAACTTAGGTGGGCTGTAAAATTGGGTCCCAAAAATGAGGCTTGATGAGGTACCCAAATACATAGTGATGATTCCAGTATCCTACAAAATTTGAAAGATGTGTGCCTCCAAAAAGAAGATAGAAAATGTATGCAAATAATTTTGAATGGTGAATGTTGTAGTAGGTCCCTCTGCAATAAAAACTATCTCTTCCTTTCGAAAGAAAGAAACCATGAGCTATCAAACTACTAAATTCCCACTCAAGTGGAGTCTAGATAAGAATCATGATGTAGATCTTTGAAAAATGCTCAAATGTCTCTTTACTTATGCTTGAATGTGCTAAATTCTGATTAGATATCATAGGACTAACTAGAGAAGATGGCAATGAAAAATTAGATAATGAAGGAGAGAGAAAAGCCAAAGAAGAAGATAGACATGGATAATTCACTAAAAGAATGTCTATGTAAAGAGTGGAAAATGACTCACAAACTGAAGAAAGAATGTCCACATGTAGAGATGAGTCATTGATGCTCACAATAGGTGTACTCATAATGAAATTAGTAAAGTCCTCAAAAATGCAAGTCTGTGATGGCTTTGAAAAAGAAACAATATGCACTAGAATAGAAGTAGAATATGTAATAGGACAACTAAGATTTGACAGAATTTCCTCCTATATTGGGTGTTCGACACAAGGAAAATAACTATCCACCATAGAGGTATCATCAAAAAACATAAAATCGTGAGGAGAGAGAAAACTAATCTCAAAAACTATAATAGGAAGCGGAAGAGGAGGTGTGAAATCTCTGTAGGATCACCAAATAGACTTTGTAGTATGCTCCAAATAGTGCATGGACACTATGTATGTTCCATGTGGTAATGAAGATCCATGGAAACATAAATTAATAGAGTGGTAAAAACATTTTCACAAGTATTAGCCCACTTATCAGACTGAATAGGATCAATGGGTGCAAGAATTTATCCATATAGAAATGGAATACGATTCTTGCATGTGAGCAAGTATTCCATATAAGTAAATCATGAAGCATAATTATCCTTCCCAAAGAAGGATCACTAGAGATGAAATAACTCTCCTCATCTATAATCTCTCAAATGAGCTCAATATGACTGAGATAAGACACCATAAAAGTGTACAGATGCACAAAATACTCTGCAATAAACCCCTAAAACATGCTCATGAAAGGGATGTTAGACACAGTTGAGAATGCATCCAAGTGAGTAATTAGTGATGGAGTGGGTAAAAAATGGTGCACTCTCTAGAGATAGACTTCAGACTGAGATGAAAATGAGTCCATACAAATGAGATCAATGAATGCCCAAAGTATGATGCAAAAATTAGTAGGACCCATAAGCCCACTGAATTTGGCAATTTATAAATTGAATGCATTTTACAAAATAAAATAGACCAATGGAAAGAGGATGAAAAAGCATGCACTTAATATTATTCATTTTAAAACATCACCTCCTTAGTCCAATTCAAGCCAAATACATTTGATGGTGACATTTTCTGAGAGAAAAATATTCTGGAGACCAGTCACGCCCACCACCGTGAAAGTCTTTCTTGTTGAGAAAGCTAATTGAGAGTGGTCACAGAAAAATGATAAAGCCTAATTCTCTCTAACATGAGTTTTCAAGAAAAATGGCAAAGAACACATTTCGATTCCATACTATTATGTCATACAATCATTACCATGGCTCTGGCCTCCTTTGAGTCTTTTTTCATTTAACTTCTATGTCTATTTTTCATCCAAATTTTATAGATTTCTTATTCCTATTATTTTGGCCCAGCCAATATAGTTTATTTGTCCTTTCCTTCATCTTTACTATAATGTATTGATTAGGCCAATATAATTTATATTTTGTCTTATATCATTTGTAATGTATTAGCTTGGGTGATACCATATTCTGTTAGCCAACATCTTCCAAATGTATCACCCTAGCTGATACCACTGACTTAGAGTTCATGGTTAGGTTTACTTATTCGATTCATACAAATAGATGTCATATTTCATTCCTTAAGGATATATCACTTTCTTAAGTTGTATACTACTTGCTCTTGCATTTCTACCAATGAGTAGTATTTTACATGGTTAAAGTTTTACAACCTTATATTGGACGTCTTGTCTTATAGTGTCAATGAATCTCAATAGGAAAGGTCTTTAAAGTTCATAACGAAATATATATTGGTCTTGAACTTACCGCTTTTTGGTTTTCAAACTAAAATGTCTCCTGCAAATGGTCACTTGAACTATAGGGGGAGATTTAAACATTAACATGTGCACTAAAAACTAAGTATTTATATATATATGCTCTTTCCTTTATTCAATTAGTAGATTTCATATCTATTGGTTTATTGCTTTGTGGATCATGCATCTCTATATTTTTAATTATACCTTTTATTGTAACCAGGAAACTCATTTAGATATACGGTTGTTTAGAATTTCTATTTTTCACCTTAGGTTGCATGGACACCAATTTCATTGACCATTTCACCTTACCTTTTTTGCAAGAAAATAATGATAATTTAATGTGTTGGCTAGGATCTAAGGGCACAACATCAAACTAGAGCATAGATTAACCAAGGATGACAATCCATCTGGAGAGGCATGGACAATGCATCCTTTATAATATCAATTGGTACTTTGGCCATTTGGAATAGCCTAGGAACAACCCCAAACAAAATAACCATAGCCTTAGGGGAAATTTATGTAAGGCCAAGATGAACAAGGCTATGGTAAGGAGAAAGTGGGAGAAGTGAAATTAGAACAGAGACCTAAAGAGGGGCCCTCATCTTCAACATTTACACAAAGGCCACCTTCCCCAGTTTAGTACATAGATATAATAGCCTTAGAACCAAAAGAGACACTTGAGGGTGCCCTTGAGGAACTTGTAGAGGTGTATGATCCAAGTAGGAGAGCATGGAGGAGAGAAAGTAAAAGAGCTTGTCCCTATGGCCTCCCAAGAGAAGAGGAAAGTAGAGCTAGCATTAGTTCCTGTTAGACCAAAGAAGAGACCAAGATTGACCTTCACTCACCCCACCAATAAAGTCAATCTATTTAATGACGAATTCCCAATTAATAGACTAGTCATACCTGAATGGTTCATTTATGTAAAATTGTAAAATATTCCTTCTCTCTCCCATTCATGGGCCATGACAAGCATTGTTGATGTTGAAATACAAGATGACATGAAGTCATGGATTAGGTCCATGGTAAAAGAGCAAGAAGAAAAGATAATTGTGGTCACTCCAAGACCATAAGGTAAGAAGATGGATGCTCCTAGAGCATCAATTAAAATTGGGGTAGAGGTCTTAGAGCCTCTAAAAGTCATAGAGTCATCCACAACCATGTAATGTGATCTAGAGATAGCTAGATTGGAGAAGGTTACCACCAAGACAGTCATGGTGGGAGTATAGGAATTCACCTTCCCAAAGGTGGAACCCTTTATATGATTAACCTCAATTAGGGGGCAATAGCTAGGTGAAGCTACCATTCATGAAGAAGATGTTGAAAGTTTAATCGAAGCCCAGTCAACACAAGCAAAAATAGGGGTTAGATGAATGAAGTAGAGGATTTATAATTTGGAAAGATAAAAAGAAAACCTAGAGACACAGGAAATTTTATTAGTACCTGAGGCAATGACCAAAATGCTTGACGAGTCATTTTATGACATGTTTAAGGCACTCAAAATAATGAAGTTAAGGAAGAGTGCATTAGCATAGCAGGGTGCATTAGCCAAGCATTTGGTCACCCAATGGCAAGCCTCAAAAGACAAAATAGTCAAACTTCTCAACATCCAAGCAAGGAAGTGGATCTCAGGCTTCAAAACCATCATTTTAGGACACTTGAGCACAATTCTAATAATTATGGTTTACAAGGTTCAAAGTTTGAGTGCATGGCACAATAATGTGGAAAGACTCCTAGAAGATGATAAGGAGCTAATTAAAAGTATTAAATAGCTTTTTGGGACTATGCTTATAGACCCTGCACAACTCACTGCCCTTGGAATCATAAATGATGAAGAATTAAAACATAGGGCTACTTTGGTAACTTCGTAAATCAAAGGAAAGAGCAAAGGCAAATTTGGGGCTGATAACAGTAATATCTTAGACATTATATTCAATGTTGGAGAGAGGATAAATGAAGCTAGGATTATTAAAGAAGTTATGGCTAGAAACAACAAAGAACTCAAGGACTTGGTAGATCAAGAGGAGGAGCATATCTTGAAGCCTATTGTGGATCTAAAGCTAGTTGATGAGAATCATACTATAGCCATGAGCATCCTGAAACAACAAAAGGTAGAGGCCCAACCAAAAACTTAGACAATATTCTATTTTGTAGAATTTTGTAACTTTTTAAAATAGAATATTCCATTGTAAATGCATATGTTAGTCTATTAGCATATTGCCCCTGGGTCAGTCCAATTCTAGAAAATAAGTGTATTCTAAAACCATCTTAGGGAGGATAATTGTCCTTGTCTTTTGTATACTTGTATATTGTAATTGAATGGTATACTACCTAATCTTTCTATAGAGGCAAGTATTACCATTTATAAGAGGGAGAGAATTATTGAGAAAATTTTGTACACTTGAAGCAATTAATATAATCAAGGAGTTATAAAAAAAAATTCCAAATTTAATATGTCAATTGCTAATATAGATTTTCTCTCAATTGTTAGTTTATGTGTTGAATTTGAATGGTGTCTCTAAATTCTAAGTTACATTATCTAATCATAGGGTTTCTATGTTGTGCATATGATAAATTAGTTGGAAGATATTAGGTTTTAATTTGTTTTGTATTTAGATGTGCAAATGCTATTTGATTATAGTATTAAATCCTTAAAGTAGACCTCATTCTTACTTGTGACTCTTTACATTATCAATGAAGGTTTTCCTGGTATATAGTGGAATTTGAGCTTAGGCTATGTTGCATTATATATTGGTTGAATGCATACTCATTTTTAATTAATGCTTTGTCATGATGTTTGAGGCTAAAAATTGAAATCACTCATTCCTTTTCTACCTTACCCATTTCTTTTCTCTTTTTTTACACTAGATCACTTTAGCTTTAACTTCATTATAAATATCCACTTAGATTAGTCTATAGCTTAAATTTGGATCTTAATTCACTAAGTGTTAACATATATTCTCTAAAATTCACAAATAATGGACCATGATGGCTCCCGACCATCACTCATTATAAATTTTTGGGACACTTATACATATCTTTTCCACTATTTCACCATAGGTGACATTAAGTTACCGTAACCTGCTATTCATGCTCTGAATTATCTAAATTCTAAAATGATAAGTGTTCTTTGAACACTAAATAATCCTATGGTGTATTTAGAGGCATCAAAAGGTGGTCTAAGTAGTCTCACATGTAATGTGTCAGTATGAAGGCCTAATGGTTTTAAGTCTCACTAAGACCTAATGGTAGTTTGGGGGTAATTAAGCATTGGTTGACCTATGGAATGTGTGGTTCTTACATGTAATGTGTATGAGGACATATTTAAAATGTGGAAAAAGTGTGGTAAGAATATTTTCCAACCATGATGGGTTATACCAAGAGCATTGTATAAGTACAAGGCCTATTTGGCTTGTTTATTCGAGTTGTGTGATTGAAGAGTCAAGTGAAGGAGAGAAAATTTGAAAGAGAAGGTATAGGTTAGTGAGGAACAAAAAAAAGAGAAGAGGATCAAACATTCTTGTTTCATTAAGGTGATGAAGGTGATCACATAGTTCATTAGACCTAATAAGCTTAGAAGAGGCACAATGAGTTATTATGCTCAAGAGGTTGTTTGAGAGAGTATGTATGGTGAGCGAAGGCAAGGTGAAGGATATGTGTGCCTATTGGATGGGTTGAAGGGTAAATTAGGTTTAAGATGGTGTGTATGACCTTTAGGTCATATTTTTTATGTCATAATAGTACTCTTGTAGGTTTGAAGATTGAGTATGAGTGAAGATTTGAAGAGTGGGGTTAGGTGGGATATGTAATGTGTCCTTATTAATCTTTGTGTGTTAGTTCAAGTATTTAATGTAATTTTTCCAAAAAGGAGTGTTGGATGAAAGAGTGATGGTTAAGATTTATAATCACAGGTCTATCATTAGGTATTAAAAATATTGATTCAAAGGTGGAGGTGTTCACTTCAAAGGAGGGTCTAAAAGACTTGATCTTCCTTAGGGGTAGTTTTTCCTTGTGAAATAGGTATTTCACTAAAGTCCTTTGGCTAGGAGGACTTGATCAAGGTTTCTTATATAAAGGAATTAACCAATCTCTTTTTTTTAATACCTTATAGGACAAGTAGTCCAAGTGTTTTTAGGCTTGAGAGTGGGTTTTATTTCCCAAGAGGGTTTCCCATGTATGTCATTGTTATGTGCTTGATCTTGAATTGTATTTCTTATTCATTTATATGAATGATGTGTATGCTTCATGAATGTATGTATTGAATGATTAAGAGTTTGAAGGAATTGAAATTAAAATTGGATTATCTGGGCTTACTGATTTAACCCCCTCTTAGTGATTGTACTTCTAATAATTGGTATCAGAGCAGGTCCTTTAGAGGAAGATTAACAACTTGAAGGAGATCCTAATTAGGTAAAAATATGGCCAAGAATTTGAAGAAAGAGAATCAATATTGGAAGACTATGATCAAGGCACTTGAGAAATAGATATGTACTTTAAAGAAAGATGCTAAAGAGGATGAGAAGGTTATCAATGACCTTAAGGTTAGACTATAAGATTCATAGTTCTAAAATAAAAGGACATTATGCATGAATAAATTTTCTAACATAATGAGGAAGAAGTGAATCTAGGAGCTAAGCTCATAAGGAGGAACCACAAAATGAGGTATGTGATCAAAGATCCTTAAGCATAAGTCAATTATCTTGAGGGAAGTTTGTTAGGGAAGTCTGAGAAATATGAGATTAAGTATAAAGAATAGATCAATTTTATTCAATTAAAAGCATATATATTGAAATACATGGCCAACAAGGCCAAAGAGGATGAAGAGAAGATTAGTATTCTTGAGGATTAGTTAAGGACTGCAAGTACAAATCCAAAAGAAAGAGAAGATGAGTACACTCTACTAAAGATTGAGATGAAGTCATTAAAGAGTGAGCATGAGCTGTTGTATATAAGTTGGATAAGATGGAAAAGAAGTATGAGAATCCTGAGTATGTGAAGGAGATTGTAAGGTTTGAAAGCAATGCAAAAAGATTTGTTAGACAACCAAATGCTTCAAGGTATGCTAGTTTATTCCATGATCAATGTTATATATGCAATAAGTATGGTTATAGAGCTAAGGACTATTTTATGAATTTATTCAAGTATGGACATTTATGGAGCCTTAGAATAAGAAGTAATTGGTCATGGAGAAGTCATAACTTAGATTAGTCAAGAGTTTGATTTCCTGCTATAGTAAATAAGGAATCAAATATGAACAAGATATAGGAATATGAAGAGAATTTATATTATATTCAAATAGAAAAAGATCACAATCATAGTCAAGCAAAAGGTATGAATGATCATGTTTGTTTCAGTTGTCATAGATTTGGTCACATTGCTATGTATTACAAGAATAAGTTGAATGTGTTCCCAAAGCAAAATAAGGTTTATGTAGATGTTAGTGTACAAGGAAGAGGTCATAAATGGGTATGGAAACCTAAGCCTATTAGAATAGATCAGACTAAGACCAAATATGGTTTGTTTTCTATGATAGATATGAAGGAAAGTTGAGAGTTTTTGTTAATAGCATTTATTCAAAAATTGAAATAAAAGTACGAAGTCAAGGATTCATTCAAAGTCAAGTAGGACTATAATTCAGATAAGATTATGGAGATATGGAACTCTCCATAGTTTTGGGACTTTTAGTCTCTCTATATCAAAGGGGTGTGTCTCTCTAAGCTTCAAGGAGACACTTTATAGAAAGAAGAATCATGGTGAATGATGGTGGGGTCTTGATTGATGTTTAAAGACAAAGAAGATCATGAAGATAATGTGTTGTCTTATATTTATTATCATGAATAATGTCTCTCAATTTTGTAGATGACAAGTTATGTATGCCATGGAGTTAGAAGGAGCTAACTCAGATAGCTTGAGCGGTTTGAAGAGCTGTGCATAATGTGAGGGGGAGCATATGTGAGATGTTCTAGTCATGATGGAAATTTGAAGAAGTTTTATATCAATGTGAACAAAAATATTTTGATATGATGAATTTATCAAACTAAGCCAATTGCTTTGACAATATATTGAATCCTCTTACATAAACAAAAGGGGAACTTTGTAATTGGTCAAATTCTAGGATCAAAAGACTATGTAGTTGGATATGAGAAAGAAGGTAAGGATTCAATTATGTTGATTCATCATTATTTAAAATGGTCTTAAGAAGATCCAAGCAAATGTGCCTAAGCTCAGGTGACTTAGGGGGAGTCCCTCTTAATGTTTGCATGGTAATTTCATGTAGTTTTTCTTGTTCATGTATGTTTCATAGAAGCTATGTATGATCAAAGAAGAGTATTGTCATGGAGTATGTTTGAGAAGGTCAAGGTGAGAAGAGTTTTTATAAATGTTAAGGGGAGCATGTATCATATCTCAAATATGGTATCTTCCTACTATTGGTCCTTGATGTCTTTTTAGGACTGTAGGATTAGAAATTTAGCCCACTTTATTATTATGTCAAAGGGGAAGAAAGAACCTAAAGAGAGAGAGATAAAGTCTGAGCAAAAGATTTATATTGGTGTTGAACATATATAAAAATGGAGGTGATTTTTAAAATCTTTTCAATGATGTCTCCAAGGTGACTAAGGATATTGATGAGGTGTCATATATTCTAGAATGATAATGATAAAGTGTGCTTTAATGTACCTTAGAGTTCCTACATGGTTCTTTAGTGTTTGATTGAGTGAGGTGATTAGTGATGAGTATGGTGATTTGAGTATGTGCACATGGTCTTATTAGAGGTTAAAGATGTTTTGAGTGCTTCTGTGTATGAGTGAATTTTATCTTGTTGATCATTTTTTTCATCTAGATAGTTTGGGTCTAGTGTCATAAAATTTGAGTAGGATGTTTTCTAATGTCACCATTGCCACATGTGGATGAGTCAGGGGGAGTTGGTCATATGGTTGTGATAAAATTTGTGCCTAGTTTCTATATGTTAATTTTAGGTCATGAAACAAAGCAAAACATAAGATATGCAATTGTAAATTTGGGCTCCCAAACAATTTGATAGTGTTTTCCCATACTTAGCTAAATTTTCAATGTGACAAGAAAATCTATGTAGGGATTTTGATATTGTTATATGTTTTCTATGTATGAAGACCTAAAGAGCTAGGAGACCTAAGTGGTAGGTCTAAGTGTGGAGTTGGTTTTCCACATGGTATAGACCCATGTGGGAGTGAAAAATGGTTTATTGGAGATATGTTTGATATGTTTTAAGTTTTGTTAAAGAATGAAGGTGGTCCAATTAGTCTCACATATAATGTGCAAGTATGATGTCTTAATGGTTTTAGTTCTCACTAGGACCTACTGGTGGTTTGGGGGTAATGAGTAATTGGTTAACCTATGGAGTGTGTGGTTCCTACATGTAAAATGTATTATGACCTATTTCAAATATTTAATAAGTGTGGTAAGCATCTTGGATAACCAAGATGGTGTATACCAAGAGCATGGTATAAGTACAACGTCTATCTAGCATGTTCATTTTAGTTATGTGAATGAAGAGTCAAGTGAAGGAGAGAACCTTTGAAAGAGAAGGTCAAAGTTATTGAGGACTAGTAAAGAGTGAAGAGGATCATAAATTCTTATTTCATTAAGGTGATGAAGGTGATCACATAGGTCATTGGACCTAATAGGCCTAGAAGACGCAGAATGAGTGAGTATGCTTAAGATGTTGTTTGAGAGAGTGTGTATGGTGAGTGAAGATAAGGTGAAGGCTATGTGTTCTTAGTGGATGGGTTAAAGGGAAAAGTAGGTTCATGATGCTATGTATGACCTATAGGTCATATTTTTGATGTCATAATAGTGCTCTTTTAGGTTTGATGATTGAGTATGAGCAAAGAGTTGAAGTGTGGGGTTAGTTAGGATATGTAATGTGTCCTAATTGACCTTTTTGTTTTGGTTTAAGTATGTAATGTGATTTGGCCAATAGGGAGAATTAGATGAAAGAGTGAAGGTGAAGAGTGATAATCAGAGGTCCATCATCAGGTGTTAAAGACATCAATTCAAAGGTGGAGGTGTTCACTTCAAAGGAGGGTCGAAAGGACATGATCTTTCCTAAGGGTAGTTGTTAATTATGAAACAGGTGTTTCACTAAAGGCCTTTGATCAAGATAACTTGCTCAAGGTTTTTGATCTAAAGGACTTGACCTGTCTCTTATTTGTAATACTTTATAAGAAAATTAGTCCAAGTGTTTGCAATCTTGAGAGTGGGTTTTATTCCCCAATAGGGTTTCCCACGTATGTCATGTGTTATGTCCTTGATCTTCCATTGTATTTCTTGTTCATTGATATGAATGATGTGTATGCCTCATGAATGTATATATTGAATGATTAATAGTTTGAAGGAAATGGAATTGAAATTGGATTATCTGGGCTTACTGATTCACCCCCCTCTTAGTGATTGTACCTCTAACAACCATATAGCTACACCTGAAATCATATTTTATGTGTGTATACCTCTTTCATTTGAAATTCAAATTATCATATTGTGTCTCTTTTTTCCAAAACCTAATTATGCTTTTGACCAAAAAATGCCCTTAAAAAAAGGGTTTGGTATTTTAGATTGGAATAGCTATAACAAATCAACATTGAGAAGCTAAGCACTACCTATGTTTCAATAATCTAAAGAAGGATAAATTCATATGTATTTATCCAACTTATGTGTGTGAAAAACATCTTAAACAATATAAATTATAATGTTATATTTTAATCTTTAAATCATGGCACTATGCACTTCTCACTTTGTATATTCATATTTTTTATAGGGACTAAACTAGGGCCAATCATTGAAATTTTTGAGATATGTACAGATTTTTTTAATTTTTGAAGAGAGTGATAGGTTTTTTCCCTATTACACTTAAGTTTTTTAAGTGATTCTAAAGTTTCAAATGATCTTAGTGGTTTATTTTATTTATAAGTGAATTTTTGTTATTTCTCACTATGATCAACCCATGAAACATTCTAACCTGACCTAATGGAGACTTCCCAATTCAAAAACTAGTCATTAAAGGCCCATAGAATCTATCAATATATTATGCCAAATATAATAACCAATAGTTTCTATGAATACAATTACTATTCTAAAAGTGTAAAAGATGGATATAAAATATGGGGATAGTATATCTTGGATTTTGGAAAGTTTCTATATAGACTCGAATGATCCTAAATAAATGTATGTAGAAAAAAAAAGGTGGCTCAAGAAGCAAATAGGAAAAATATAGAGGTAACATGTGCTCAAGATTAAAATATATAATCAATAACCAAACATGTAAAATATTATGTTGTTAAAGTGAAAAATTCTAAATATAGGTGTCTATACCTATGTAGATGTGACAGATTATTTTTTTAGCTAATGTAACCTATCCATTTTCTATAAGCAATATATAAAAACCATTTTTTTTATTTTTTCATTCTCATTATCTCACATTATTATAATTTAATCTTTTTGAACAAAGCAAATTAAGCCAGTTGTAAAGATGAGATGGTGTATAAAATATATCCTAATATTTGGTCATATTTGAGTGTTTATATGAAAATTGAGTTGTACTTGAACCATGTAATGATCTCACAATATCCCTTTAGAATCCTTCAAGGATGTTCTAATTTTTAATGTCTTATTGAAATCAATAATTACATCAAGATCTTGTCCTTTCCAATTCCCATGTGTCATTCATTTTTAGAGCATATTACATATTCATTTTGTCTCCACTAAGGATAAGTGGTAACTTCTTACATGATAAAATTATCACAATGTTGAATTCTCTTTTTGATATATTGAATATTTTTGGTGACTGTGAGGATGTCATACTTTATTAAATATGGTTCAGATGTCATGTTATCTTCCCATACACAATAAAATCACACACATAACAATTCAAAATGCTTCATAAAAAAATAAGGTGTATATAAAATACATTTTATAGTATGGTTGATCTTTTTCATATCCTTGTTTTGATGTTGTAAAAGGGTTTGGGCCCTTTTAAAAACTTATTTTTACCCTTAATAAAAAAACATTAAAATCATTCTATTAAAAATTTAACAATATGTTCATTATCAAATAATATCCTTAGCAAGAAACAATCCTAAGATTTATAAGGTATATCTAAAACTAATCTTAGAAAATTATCTACAAAAAATTACACTTAAGTTATGATTTAAAATGAGTTTTAATGTACTGTGAAATTTGCATAAACCTAATCTTGTGTTCTATATTAATTTAGGTAGTAAGGCCATTATAAATGTTTGATGCGATTCAGATGAGAGAGGAATTTTACATATAATTTCAATAGATTGATTAGAATATATGGGCCCCTAATTTGATAGGTAACAAGGGTGTGTCATTGACAATAAATTATGACTAAATAAACAAAACACCAAAAGTGTTTAGAACTTATAATGTTTAGTTTCAACTAAATAGAAACTAACCCATAATGCAAGATATTAACATCCTCACCAAAGAACTAGAACTAATTTTAGTTATAAAAAATAACATGTTAATTATTTTACATCTTAACAACTGAAGAGTGTGAGTATATGTATTTTTAATGTACACTTTTAGACATATTTTGAATTTAACCTAGATAAATCACTTGAGATAAAATTTCTCAAGTATTTTTTATTTTATTTTATATAAATAATTTTTGGGGAAACATGGTTATAACTTTGTTATGATCCATAAATCAATAACCTCAAAAAAAATTAGACTTTATTCCACTCTAGGCCTTACTCCAATTTTAGCTAGACATTCTTAGCCCTGATGGAGGTTACTTGAATCAACCCTAATGAAAAAATTTATAATTTTATTTTCATAGATTTTACATTCTCTCCCCCTGCCCACCTTGCCTTTTTTTATGATAAAAATAGTTGGAAAATAATATATATAAATACAAGGATAGTAAAAATAGTTTGGAATTCAAGTGAATGTTTACTTTTATTCTATTTACCTCTAAAACTAGTGTTCAATATGGAAGTGTAGTGACCACTCTTCTAAATGTAAGGACATTTATTTAGTTTGTGTATCAACCATAAAACAAATCCTCAATTCCCTAAAAAGAACATGTATTTTATAACAGCGAGGTCAGTATCAATCCAAAAACATAACCTTTCGAAGTCCTTCTACATCTTATGAAATGTTAATTTTTTCCCCAATACAGACATGGACTCTTGGTACTAGATATTTTGTACACTCATCTAATTAATTTAGAGCACCAATTTCATATGTAAGTAGGAAAATAATTAGTTGTCTTAAATTTAGTATAAATAAGAATGTTGTTAGTTTTATTCTTCTTCCTTTATGAAGCAATAGTCATAGTATATTAATAACTTCATAGCACACCAAATTAAACTACTACATAATTTAAAGAAACTAGTCTTTGAAAAAATCAAAACAAATAAGTATACTATTTAGTGAAGAACATAAATAAAACTAGAATAAATTACTCTACTCTAAACTAATCTTAATAACCACTCACAATTAACCAAAATGTGGCAATGAAGGCACAACCAAGAAGGATAAATATCTCAATTTATTGCATATCCTTCATTTTGAAGGCATTTGTTCCCCATATTTTGAAGATTTGATAAGGAACAATCCATAATAGACCCAACTTAACATGAAAACCTTTAATTTTTTTAGATTCATCCAAAGGTATAACTAAATATTAAATTATGAAGGATTTAACCCTTACTCTCTTACCAAATCACCACTTAAAAATTTCCTAGTGCTTGATAAAAACCTTTAGTGCTTCATCTCGAGCTTCCTCCATCTCAAGAATGTTAAGGATTGTAGACTAAATTTTATCATCCATTTCTATGCATTATTTAATTAAATAGTACTTGAAAAATTTAAATACTATGAATAACATGGGCCTCTACCCATAGACTAATACAAATGGTGACGAATTCAAGGTCTACTTAAATATTATTCTATTTGTAAAAGTCCATATTTTGATAACAAATGCCAGTCTCTTGGCTTATTATTTTATGAATAGCATAAATTATTCTAATATTAGGGAACTCAAATACTCCATTTCTTTGAGTATAATAATTTTAATAATAATTTAATACCACCTTATTATCATATATCCATTTGGTAAAATTAATATACTAAAAATCATTTCCATTATAACATACTAAAGATATTGGTGTACCAAACCTATGACAATAACTCTGTGAATTAATTCCCTTATCAAGTTTTAGGATCAAGTTTTAATATTCCTAATGGAAATTTATTTAGGATAATATGTGAAATAATCCATTAAAATTAACGCAAACCTATGCCCTTTTTTTGAATTTTGGGTTAATGACCCCAACAAAGTCAAGTACCCTTTGCACAAAGAGTTTGTTTTTTATAACTAGTTTCAATAGTATTATTACATACTTGTCTCTCTTTGAAATTTTATAACATTCTTAATATTTAATAACATGAGAATGAGTATATTTTAAAATTTTATACCTATAATGCATTTAAATTTATGATCTTTAATATTGCCAAAAGGGTGTTTACTTCCCAATTTCTCATGGAAATTGTTCTTTATACCAATAACATTTTAATTTTTCACACTTATAAGATAAATTCCTTAAATTATTTCATTTTAATAATCCTTTCATGAGAAATTAGTGGCTGTATTTTTTTCTTATTATGACTTGTGATTAGATAAAATAATTAGATCACCCATATATATAATAATTCACTAATCTACCAATATTTAAAAATTGAAATCCATGAGTCACTAACAATTGATTAGATGTTTTGAGAAAATAATTAGATCACCCATATATATAATAATTCACTAATGTACCAATATATTATAAAATTTAAATCCATGGATCACTAATAATTAGCACCCATATTTGTCAAACCAAAATGAATTCTCTTATGAAAAAGGTTATATACTTTATGGTAAAGGTATTTTTCATCATTTATTTTATATATAGCAACACTTGGTTGTAACCTAAAAATAAATATGTTAGGACTTATGCTTGGAAAAAATAATTAGATCACCCATATATATAATAATTCACTAATCTACTAATACTTTAAAATTGAAATCCATGGCTCACTAACAATTGATCAGATGCTTGGAGAAAATAATTAGATCACCCATATATAATAATTCACTAATCTATCAATATATTATAAAATTGAAATCCACTACTCACTAACAATTAGCACCCACATTTGTTAAACCAAAAATAATTCCCTTATAAACAAAGGTTATATACTTTATGGTAAAGGTACATTTTCATCATATCTTTTATATATACCAACACTTGGTTGTAACCTAAAAATAAATATAGTAAGGACATTTTTCTATATGAACTTAATATTTACAATAGTTCATCAAGGGATGGCATGTTGTAGGTATCTTTCTAAGATTTTATATTCTAATTTATAATTCTACACATAATATAAAATAATTATTATTATGCACAAGTAATATATTATAAAACAATGTGAAATGTATGACGAGGAATAAAATTTTAGTTGAGTAACTTCTGAATTCTTTTTATATTATTGGATCTAAAACTTGATTTACAAGTCTTTGTATTTGTATAAAATGTTTGAATATTTCATTCAATAGAATTATGTGTCATAATTTGAGGATCAATACATTAATATATTCATATTTCTATGAGATTACATCCTTGTCTTATGAGATAATAAATTTTATTTTATCCTTTTCTTCCTTTGAAGATGCAATTCCAATGTTCACATTTTGTGGTCTATCTTGAAAACCTAGTTGACTAACAACAATTGTTGTGTATTAGGAATTTTATCAATGAATTTTTATAAAGACAAATAAACATAGAAAAATTAAAAAATAAACCATTCCCTTATGTATTTATTTTATTTAAATTTAATATTTATTTCATTATGTATTTCATTATCCAATTCATCTTCTTGATCCAAATATAAATACCTTTCCTTCTCATCAATGACTTGCATTTAGAAAACACCAATGATACTCACAAATGCCATAATTTTATGGTATGCATAAAAAAATTGTAATTTAAAATATTTTTAGGTACATATGAGAAAAATTTTATAAAAAAATATAATTATTTAATATATAAAATTATAGTAGATGAAACAAGGGAATCTATAGTCTAATTTTCATCTCTAGGAATTGATGTGATATTGAAAATATCAATTGAGTTAATCATATCCAAAATTTAGTGTTTATACCAATTTAGGTATGAAATATTACATTTATATTTAATTTTAAGTTGATTTGTTATGCACTCTAATTCAACATACACCCTTAAGTTTTTACCTTATGTGTCAATGCAAAATTAAAACCGGAGCCCATGGCTTCGTACTCAACCAAATTATTGGTGAAAGAAAATTTTAGCTGATAAGCTGAGAGATATCTTTTCCCATTTGGATATACCAATATTAATCCTAAACCTAATTCCCTCTTGGATATATATATATATATATATATATATATATATATATATATATATATATATATATATATATATATATATATACATATATACATATATATACATATACATACATATATACATATATACATATATATATATATATATATACATACATATATATACTTATACATATATATATATACATACATATATATATATATATACATATATATATATATATATATATATACATATATACATATATATATATATATATGTATACATATACATATATATATATACATACATACATATATATATATATATATATATATATATATATATATATATACATATATACATATATATATACATATATACATATACATATACATATACATATACATACATATATATATATATATATATATATATATAAATTAATTTCCATAATATGTATTAGGATACCACAAGGTTAGTATCATTTCAAGTGGTTGGTTTCATGGTGAACTATACACTCCTTTATTAGTAGAAAATGTTTGAACATTATGATTTTGTGTGATATACTTAGAGATCATTAAATTAATTTTAGGTTCCATACTAAAAAAATATTGGTAACACATTTAAGATAATCACATGTGTGAAAAATTAAAAGGCATATATCCATTGAAAGGTTTTGAATAGACTCTATTCTTTTTTAAATTTCATATTTTTTTTAGGAATGTTGATAACCTAAACATTTAATAATTTCTCTGTAGGTTTAGAAGAATGTTACATGTGTACTTTTAATATTTATCCCAACACCTTATCTTTTTAATTACATCGTTAAATAATTATATTATCATATTTAGTGGAGGTTAGCTAAAGTTTTTATCCAATTCTAGTATGCATGAAATTGATTGAAACTTATGAATCCACTAGGCAATTATGAACATTCTTGTAAAAGATTATCACTATTAATAGAAAAGGGAGGAATTCAATCTTGGTTTTATGAATAATAATGTTCACATGTGATGAATTATGCATATTTTGGATTTATTTTAACTAATATATTTTAAAATAAAATCTATTTGTTTGTTGGTTTGTGTGATTTCATATAGTTTTATGTTAACCTTTATATTTTTCATGTCCTCATATAATATATTCCTTTGGTAACAACCATTATGAATTACTAGGGGAAGTGTTATTCCCTAACACACACATCCATTTTTTTGAAATTAAATAGGAACCTATTATAGTTTGAATATATTTATTCAAGGTCCTATAAGACTTAGACATCCATGATATTGATATTGATGTGCATAATTATAAGGTAGTCCAATATATCTAAATTTGCATAAGTTTGGATTATGAAAATCAAAGCATGATCATTGATTTTGATTTATTTTAAACTTTGAGTTTTCATAATCAATTTATGGATTAACATAATTAATGTTTATTGACCTAGTTTTTCTATTATTTATTGTATGCTAGTATGATTATAGATAATAACTTATAAAGTATTCATGTTCAGTTCCACCTATGTTATTCAAAATTAGGATAAGTAGAAAAATTAAGTTACCTATATTATTTTGGCCTTTACAAAAGCCTAATTGTGATCTAGGAATTTGACTCAAGAGAGGATGGTCATTATATTGTTAGATCCAAAATGAAAAAAAAAATGAAATAGACACACTAATAGCATAACATCTTTAGGCCTAGACACTAGGGAGAGCTTAGTTAACAAAATTAAATGATAAATATAACTAAAAAGTAAGGAATCAAACACAAGAATTCACTCACCTTCCTTGGATGCTCCAAATGCCTTGATAGTGGTGTATTTCTCATCTTATTCTCATGAATTCCTTGGCAATGGAAGCTTGGCTACCTCTATCTCTCCTTGACACCTTTGGCTTGTATCTTGGCTTGGCTTGGAATCAATTTGGCATGATAAAACTAGTTGCTTGAAACTTTTAGAACCATTTGAGAATTATAACATTGCATAATAAAGACTTTGAAGATATTTTATAATAATAAATTTACACCAAAATAGCTTAAAAATGATGTTGTGATGCCTCCTATTTATAGATTTTTAGATTTGATTAGAATCAACCTTAACTGTCCATCTCGAGATTGAGATGTGTGGTTGAGGATTAATTCAATTTTTAGAATTAAGTTTTAAATTATCCTCATCATGACATTGGAAGAAGGGTAAATTAAGAGGCATGGAGGGCATCATGGAAGGCATTCATGAGACATGGGAGACATGAATCCTGATATTTGTGGCATTTATGGCCTAGGGATGTCTTCCCAAGAAATGAGGTCACTTGATGATGCAGATATTCTATATTAATTTCTAAAAAAAAATATTAAAAAAGTTTCCATGGAATTATTATAAGCCTTTATTTGTTTTAATTAGATATTAAGTATGATTAAGCACATTATGCACAAATTACCCAAATTGATCAAAATACCTTGTTACTGGTCCTAAATTTGACTGGATTGGAATTGGAAGGTGTTGCCAGATGCATTGGAACCATATTCCCATTTATAATGTTACCAAAAATAAATAATAAAGGCACACATCTTGTATCAAATATTTGATAGGAAAGAGTAATCTAGAGCACATGGGTGCAATATTGGCATTTTGACTCAAAATGATCTTATCAAAGTTATCTAGCCCATAAATTGTATTACCCCATTTAGGGATACCGTAGCCAAAATTGGCACTTGAATATGTTAATTTCACATCAATAAGCATGTTTTAGTCTTTTAAGCCAAATTGTGCATTTTAAGTGGGAATTAATCAAAAGCTTGGTTGGAGGTTATTAGTGGCTAGTTTTAGGTGTCTATAATTTTCCCCTATTTGGGAAGATGTTGCAAACCATAGGTAAAGAAATGTCTTCTCAAATAATGAATAATGAATTTTATGCCAAAAATAAGATGATGATTGAAGAACAAAGCTCCAATTGGTTTTGGGAAGCCTATGACGATTCCCCCTCGAGGGAGTGGCCATCACATTTATTGATGGATGGTCCCTCAAAAATAAGCAAGAAGAATGGTGGAATTAATCCATGGTTGAGATTAACCCAAATGAGAAAATGCTTGCATGCATTGATGTAAAAAAGATATTGATTTTCCCAAAGGTGGTTATAATTAGGATTAAAATTTAAAATAATATTTTTCCCATAGGTAGTTATAATCATTAAGAGGGACTAGATTGGATAAATATGATCATGCCCTAGTTAGGGCTGATTAGCAAGCATAACTTAAGTATATAACATAGAATATAGATTAAAGATGAGTAGGTGAAAAGTGATGAAAGATATGAATAGAATAATAGGATTGATCAGTTTGAATGATTTAGTTTTACCTATGAATGAGAAGATGCTCATCCTGATTAACAATGATACAACTAGAATGGTCAAATGAGTTATATTGATCAAGGGTGGGATGGAAGGATTTGCCAAGCTACTAAGGAGAAACTTTTATGGTTTCATTGATTATAGACCTTCCTAAAGCTAAGTTTTATTGTAGCATGTGATGCTAGGCTTCATGATAGAACACCATGAAGACTTGGCCAAAATATGCATAAAGACTAACTCCCAATCTAATAAACACTTAAAAATAATGCAAAAATGATAAAAACCATGATGACAATGTTGACATATGAATATGGATAGACTCAAGAATAATGTGTTCAAGGAATCACCCAATGAACACATATAGACTGAGTCAAGGCAATAGTGTTGAAAGCAGAGAAATAAGCAAGTGAATGAACAAATAAATAGAAAAATAAATTAAAATAAACCTAAAATAAACAAATAAATAGAAATCCTAAAAATAAAATCAAAAGAAAGCATCCTAATGATGACCATGCCCCAGTAAGCCAGATCGAGGATAACTTACTAGGCTTAGATAAGACAAAAAAAAATTAATTTTTGAAATGTTATGAATGTTATTGGCATTTTAAGGTATCTTAACTCATTAGATAATGACAAGATAACTACTCACAAAATGGTGAGAGTGTTTGCCTTAGGTTTCTTGCAAAATGGTGAGAGCGAATGGAAATGGGGACTAAGGTGACCTCAACATAGATTGAGCATGACCCACATACTCCTAAAATGACCTCAAGTCATAGTAATTACATCCACACAAAAGGTGGGGAAAAATCAACTAGGTCCCAACAAGTTCTCAAATCTGACAAATGGCTAGTCAAAGGAAAACAATGATGGAAAAGTGATGTGGCAATGCATGATAAACAAGTGTTGCCCCTAGTTTTCCCATAGGAAATTATAACTAGGATACAATAGCATAGGTCAATAATACTAATTGGCCTATATGTGGTTATAATTAGTAGCAAGACTAGTCAAACATTGATTTACCCATAGGCAGTTATAATTAGGCTCACATAAACAAACGTGATAGGATGAAAGATATCTTGCCAGATCAACTATCACACTACTTTCATAGACTATCATTTATACATAGACTCGATTTATTTTTGAAGATTCATTAAGATTCCCTTACAAAAAGTGTGATAAGAACCAAATGAACCAAGATCAAAATAGGATTGTGTAGGATGACTAAAAATAGGCTTTGATCTAGATAGGAATGGAATGATAGGATGGAATGGTATTGCTTAGGATAATGATTTTCTAGATAGATTGGATAAAATGGTAAGAGGGTTACCCCCAAGTGGTGGGGTGAATGGTTGGGATCTACAAAAATGGTAAATGGATATGCAATAATGGTAATGGTAATGTGAGATGATATGGTACATGTTTTTGGCTTGGGTGTGGTTTTTAATTCTATTGTTACTACTAATGGGGAGATGCACATCATAATTAACAAATGATACAAATATAATACCTGATCATGTTAATTTATAGCCCACACCTCACTAGAATAACTACTCTATCAATAATGGCCTGTAGATTTGGTTACTAAGAAATCTTTTCTGATCTTCATTTGTCATTGATTTTGATTCCTTTAAATGTTGAGATAAGGTATCTTTTTAGCCTCTACAAAGGAAAGTGTGACCATAGATGGTAAATAGGGACAAATAATGGATGGTGAGTTTGATTGTGAAATGGAATGGTAGATGATAATGGAATGTATAATGGTGAGGAAACAAATGAAGATCTAGACTTTTAGTCACATGAAATGTTGTTGATGTTAGATTCGACATAATTTTGGTGGTGGTGGGGCTGAAGACATGTTCTCTCGAGAGGACCACCAAATTTTTTTGTTGTTTGATCTTGAGAGTAGCTACCATCTAGTTAGGCTATAGATTGGAAGCTATTTTGATTTGATCTTTGATTTTGTCTTCATCAATTAATGAAGAAATTTTGTGCTCAGCTATTAGTGCCTCAATGAGTTTATCACCAATGAAGTTATCTTGATCGTCCCATAGCACCTTCAAGAAGGTTTCACTACGGAATGTTAAATTTTGAATCTAATTATCTTTTAAGGCTTCCAAAAAAGCTTCAATAGAAGATGCTGAGTTCTGACTTGGATTGTCCCTTAGCACCTTGAAAAAGGTTTCACTAGGAGAGTGTTCAACTACATGAATGTTGTCTAGGCATCCGTTCTCTTCTTCTACTATTATGTTTCCATGGATGGAGTTTAACAAAGTGTGATTATGTCAGTCCCAATCAACACTTATGGGAGATGGAATGTCAATAATATGGCTATTTTGGTTGATGGTAATGGCATGTGGAATGGTAATGAAATGGGGAAAGGCTGCATAATCCTCATAGAAGATATTAGGATAACTTATGTCAAAGCTAAATTAATCATCCTCAAAAACCATAGAAGAATCATAAATGTATTCAAACTGATTTGTGAGGCATGTGTAACTAATGTTGTAATAAACATGAAGATATTCTTCATCTAAATTTGATGTTAAGACTAATGTTGATTTTGATTCTAATGCTAAATCTAATGTCAATTCAAGAATAGAACCTGACCCTAATTCCAATTCTTCATTTGATGGGTACTCTATTATAATGATGTCTTGTTGAACATTTGGTTTTGGATAATTAATAACCTTTAACTACATGATGGGCTCCACAAAGACTAATTTTTCAAAGTGAGACTCCTCTAGGATGGGAAAAATGTCAAGAGACAAATCCTTAGAGACTGGCTTATCAATAAGAGGCTCATGAAAAATAGGCACATGGTCAAGGTAATGATTTGCCCAAAGGTGGTTATAATCATTAAGAAGTGACTCAATAAAGATTGGCTTGCTAGAGTGAGACTTCTCGACAATTGGTATAAGAACAATAGGTGATTCATCATAGGATGACTTATCATAAATGGTTGGTTTAATAAAAACATCATGGATTGGTTAGTTCTCTTGGCCGTGGTTTCTAATGAGTTGGAAAATACCAATTTTGAACATAGATTGGTCTTTGAAGGATTTTATTAGTTAAGGTTTGGATGGGATTGGTGTTAGATGAGGAATGGCTTATAGTTGGATAATGGTAAGGCCTTGGGGATTATGACTGATTTCATGAGCCAGAGGACAAAGTCATGAGATCATAATGATAGGGCATTATGGGGATTTATTGCTTGCACAAGAAAAAGGACTAAGTCTTATAATGATGAAGGGGCATTGTGGAGCTTGATTGCTCTTAGAAACCAAAGGAAAAGGTTTTAGTATAGAAATGGTTGGGCTTTGTGGTGCTAGAATAGAAATGGTATGATGTGGTGGAGCTTGATTACTCATATAAGCCAAAGCATCTAAGTCTTCCTCATAAACCATATCATCCTAATCATGAGTTGGCTCATAAGTTGGTTCTTGATTATGTTTCATGTAGTGATTATTTTAAAGAGGGTACGGATCCATATCCCAAACGAAATTATCTATAGTTGAGTCTTCAAAGTCCTCTTCACAAGCCTCTTCATACCAATCAAGGTCTTGATTTGTATCATAAGTTTCTTTGTGACATTGTTCCCATGAATTATTAATATGAGGTAGATAGAAATCTATCTCACAAACCATATTAGCAACATCGGGGTCTTGACAAAAGACATAAAAGTCATTTTGTGTATCCATTTTATCATAATTTGGATTTTAAGTGACTCCACTATAAGTGTAGCAAGACATATTTCTATAAATGATGAAATCTCTAAAAATAAAAAGGCTTAGAGTTTTACAAACTCTGAAAAATCATCCAAAGGACAAATGGTTCAAACTTGGTCCAACTTGGTCAAAGGGGTGGAGTTGTATCTACAATATGGTTTGAAAGTGGAGTTGTATCTCTAAAATGGTTTGTGTTAAGACTTGACATAAAATATTCTAACATCAAATTTCTAATGTCAAATGTCATATGCATAAAAGGTGAAGTGTTTGAATAAAAAATGGCATACCAAAGGTCTAGGTCAAAGTGTTCCAAACAAGGTCTAAACTAGGAAAGGGAAAAGTTGAGTTGCTAGGTATTTTATCAAAATGTGGAGTCAAAAGATAAGATCAAACAAATAGGAATATGCTAGGACTTTTTACCAAATAATGTCAAAAGCTAGACTTGAAACAAAAGATGTTGTGATTTGATTTAATCTAACAAGCTTGGAAACAACTTTGACATAGACCTGGCACATAGAATCAAACATAAACATGATCAGTTGGAATAAGGCATAATACAAAAGGCTCTTTGAGAAAGTTTGTGTTCTCCCAAATAAAGGCAAAAACAATGATGAGGATAGGCTTTAAATAAATAAACCATCAATAGTTTTCAAAATTGGGTAATCGATTAACTGAAGTTATGTAACCCAAAAGAGAAAGATTTATGTATCAACCCCACTAATTAAGGCCTAAATAGAAATCAATCAATGTTTAAATCCAAACTTGACAAGGCTAATTGAAAACTCAATGATGAAAACTATCTTTTGACCAAACAAGCTAGACAAGATTGGACAACATGATGGCACAATACAAAGGTCTAAATGATATGCATGACATGGTTTGAAAAAAATGGTGATTGATACAATGGTAAACTAGTTTTAAAACAAATTAAGCAGCTTAATGATGTAATCATGTTCGAATGATGTGATATATGTTATGTTTCAAAGACTCAAAAAGGCTTAAAATGTTTTGACATGATTTGGTCAGCATAACGCTACCCTTTACAACTCAAATGACACACACACAAACAAGTTTAGAAAAAATTTCAAGGAATAAATGTGGTGTAAAATGGCCAGCGTAACACCTCTTTAGACAAAGGAGTGACGTATATAAAAATTGGTTTTGACATGGTTTATACACAAACAAACATGTTTTAGTCTCAAAATATACCAAGAAAAAATGACTAAAATATACTAAGTATAATCATCTAAATCCTAACAAGGGTATGGTAAAATGGGGTTGACTAAAACTAGCAAGGTTTCTATTGTTCTAGGGAAATGAATTGCACAATGACTTTCATTCCAAAAAATGCAAAATAAAATCATGGATTTTGGGTCTGTATCACTTGGATTGTTGCAAAAAGGTCTACTCCATTTTGTAACCACTGCATCATGTTGTTTGCTCAGTGTAGTGCGATGTCCAAAGTGCCACTATGTCATGTGTGTAACTCCAAAGGAGAAAAATGAAGTCAATGTTAAGAGATGAAACCTTAGGTTAAAGCTTCTCTAAATAACTTTCGAGAGGTGATGAAGTCCCCCTCGCATGCCAAGATGCATAAAAACAAAGAAATCATGAAAATAGAAAGACTTTAAGGTCATTTATAAGGTCACCCAAACTTTGATGAGTTTTTTGGAAGTGCTTTAGATGATTTTATTTCTAAGCCTTGGACTAGGCTATTTGTAATAGGAATGGTTCTTTTGATTCCAAAGGTTCCCTATAGGGAACAAATGGAAGAGCATACATCAATATTCCTCTCTTTTCCAAACAAAATCTAACTAAACAACTATTGCAAACAATAATTGACAAGTGTGTTCAATTTTAAACCTAAAATGAAAGATTTGGTAGTGTTTATTTGACCCCTTGGTCTTAGTTTCAAATGTTGAAAACATTCACCAAAGCATCTAAGTCCTTTGCTAAACACCAAAGTAAGCTTCCTAATTAATTTTTAAGTAGGCAAAGGTGATTTAAACGTGTTTTGAAAAAATATAAAGATTAGTCCTATAGTAAAATTATTATCATATAATTTATCTTTGAATCCCTTTTGAGTTTGAAATAATAAACTTTTGAAAAGTATCTCTTGGGTCTATGTTTTTGGAAAACCATAGTGATCGATGTCGGTTACTCTGGATAACTAAAATCTAACTGATGTCAGTTTTGTTGACTGATGTTGGTTAAGTAGTAACTGATGTCATTATTTTTGCCAACATCGATTATTGTGTAAAAACCATGGCAACCAAAAATGGCAAAATAAAGTTAGAAAATCAATTTATAAGAGTTTTAAAGTCTCAAATAAATATTTTAGAGTTTCAAAATGATCTCCTTAAAGTGTTAGATGCAACTTATCCCACTAGGCATGTCATTATGTGATCTAGGAATTTGAATCAAGAGAGGATGGTTATTACAGTGTTAGTTCCAAAATGAAAAAAAAATGAAATAAACACACTAATAGCATAACATCTCTAGGCCTAGATGCCAGGGAGAGCTTAGTTAACAAAAGCAAATGATAAACACAACTAAAAAGCAAGGAATCAAACACAATAATTCTTTCACCTTCCTTAGATGATATAAATGCCTTTGTAGTGGTGGCTTGCATGGCTTGTGTTCATTATGTCCTTGGCAATAGAAGCTTGGATACCTATATCTTTCCTTGGCACCTTTGGCTTATAGCTTGGCTTGGCTTAGAATCGACTTCGCATGGTAACACTAATTTCTTGAAAATTTTAGAACCATTTGAGCATTATAAATTTGCATAATAAAAAAATTGAATATATTTAAGCATAATAAATTTGCACCAAAATAGCTTAGAATTGGTGTTGTGAGGCCTCCTACTTATAGATTTTTTTATTTGATCAAAATCAACCATAACTGTCCATCTCAAGATTGAGATGTGTGGTTGAGGATTAATTCAATTTTTAGAATTAAGTTTTCAATTATCCTCATCGTGACATTGTAAGAAGGGTCAATTAAGAGGCATGGAGGGCATCATGGAAGGCATTGATGAGGCATGGGAGAGGCATGAATATTGATATTTGTGGTGTTTATGGCCTAGGGATGTCTTCCCAAGAAATGAGGTCACTTGATGATGCAAATATTCCATATTCATTTCTAGAAACAAATATTCAACAAGTTTCCATGTAATTCTTAATTAGGCCTTGATTTGAGTTAATTAGCATTTAAGCATGATTAAGCACATTATGTACAAATTACCCAAATTAATCAGAATGCCTTGTTATTGGTCCTAAATTTTACTGGATTGGAATTGGAAGGCACCGTTAGATGAATTTGAACCATATTCCCATTTAGAATTTTACAAAAAAAATAAAGGCACACATCTTTTCCAAAAGATTTGATAGGAAAGAGCAGTCTAGAGCACATGGGTGCAAAATTGGTATTTTGATTCGAAATGATCTGATCAAAGTTAGTTGGTCCATAAATTATATTGCCCCATTTAGGGATACCCTGGCCAAAATTGGCACTTGAATATGTCAATTTTACATCATTTAGCATTTTTTAGTTTTTTATGCCAAATTATGCATTTTAAGTGGAAATTGGCCAAAATCCTAGTTGGAGGTTATTGGTGGCTAGTTTTAGGTGTCTACACTAATTATTCCAATGTCCCTAAGCTCTAAGGTTTTAATAGTTGGAAAAATTATATTAACTCATAGCCTCAGAGCATATGAATTAAATTTAAATGTCTAAATTTCTTAAGCTCTAAGACCTTGATAGATGGCATCACCATATTAATCAAAACTAATCATAGTTAAACAAAAGCTCTATACTTTATTGGAAATTAGGTTAACATAGGACATACATGTGGTAAAACCACATTTAGATAGGAAGAAGTTCACTTTAAATAAAATTATATGTATTTAATGTTTCCAAGCCTCAAAAATATGCCATATAGCATAGTTTTGTGAACCCAAAACAATAGAAGTTCAAATCAAAGTTAATTATCTAATGGTCTCAAGGTTCCATAATTTTGAGAGATTGACAATTGGAATAATTTAATTAACCTAGAATCTATAAATTTAAAACAAATTCTAGTGACCTCGATACCTCACAATATAATGGTCTTGAGGTTCTAAGCTATAAGGGTTAGATAGTTGGCATAATTTTTTTAAGATGGAGCATCAAAAGATAAATACCAAGTTAATAGCGTAATTGTTTTGTGGCTTTAAGGTTTTGAGTATCTTGAGTGTTGAGATCATGCCTCGTAGCAATATTTAGTTATCTAGATCCTTCCTATAGATATACATAGTTTATGCATTCAAATAGTTGAGGTCTCAAGTCTCTAAGTTACCACAACCCTAAGACCACTCCATGTGGCTTAATTTATTCAAATAATAGCCATGAATCATAAAAATGAATATCGTAACTCTAAAGACCCAAGTAAGTGAGAGGTGGATAAGTGTCATGATCCTAGAGATGCTTGGACAAAGTATGGATAAATAAGTTTGATAATAAATTAGAAGCTAGTGAGTGATAAATTGACACATGTCTCAAATAAGTGACTAGACATATAAAGTTAATGAAAATTTGGCATATGGAAAATAAAAATCCACCAAAGATAAATGACACTTTTACATTTATAATGGGAACAAAATCAAAAGTCATTATTCACATTGAAGTCACATGCATTATGAATTTAAGGTATATGATTTTGGAAGTATATGCAAGATCCAAGATAAGGCAAGTCACTTCACCATTAATCTATGAGTGAACATTACAATTTTGAGCTCTCTAGTGACCAAAATCCATATTTTTCTTAGTGAATTTGTGAAGAGAGTTTAATTTTTTTTAAAGGAATAACATAGTCCAGATCATTGAAATGGCTTAATTAAAATGACCACACATATAGGCTCCTTATGTATACTCCATTATGATAAATATTAAGTATAATGACATAATATTTAGCAAAAGTGATCTAGATTTTAAGTTTTCATACTATTTATCTCTCTGAAATGTGGTGAAATCTATAACTCCATATTGCACACATGACCAGTTATCTTGAGAGGAGAAACACTAAATTGATGTTTTGATGTTAATCAAGAACAAAGGACTTCATAAAGTGATGACTAAACTAGAGGTAATTCCTTGTATCAGTTTACTTCAAGATTTTCTTAAATGGTACATATTTTGGAGACCATTTACACCTTAGGAAAGGGAAGAATGTAATTACATATATTTATGGAAGGGCATTTGTGGGGTACCTTAAGTTCTCAACATATGATGTGGCCTATAAGCAAGTCTTTTCCAATTTATGGCTGAAGCACAATATTGTAGACAAAAAATTAATGTAGTGGCTAGTGAAAATCCAGAGACTAAACCTAAAGGGAGACCTTTCCACCAAAAATATCATCAAATTCAGGCCTAGTATTTGAATAACCATGGCCATTTTGAATAGATTATATGGTGTTGATAGCATCACCCAATTACATGGGTATTGGGTCCTATTACTGGACATTTTCATCACTTCTGATAAAATTATGGCCTTAGGAGAGATAATCAGTGTTAGAATGAAGGCCCAAATGTACAAACAAGAAAAAAGGCCAACTAATGAAAAATGGGATGTAGTCTTTGGGATGGTCCACAAGACCCATGGTGAACTATGATAACCATCTACTATATATGTGGATAATCAAATCTATGAATACTATTCTTTCATGCTTTTGTATAGATATAAGAATGATATTACAAGGATTTGTGATGAAATATATCCTTAGGTTTACAAATCCATTCATGACCCTTAGATTCCCAAAATATCTGAGAATCTAAAAAGAAGCATAGGCAAAATTGGGGATTATTAGTACTATCTAGATTGTACCATAATATAAATTTCAAGAACAAGGACACCTACTCTATTTACCACACCATGTTATAAATAATATTATAAATCAAGAAGTGGCACACCAACTATACAAAAATATAGATTTAGAACTTTGTCTTAAAAATTAGGCCTATTACTACAAAACCCCTTTGAACATTAGGTAGCTCGAATTTGTGGTGAGGGCACAATTTAACCAAGAAGTGAAAATCAAATCGAATTAAAATTTAAAGGTATCCCAATTTAGGGAATGGGACCCTAATGGAAAATTTAAGAACTATATTCAACTTCTTAAGTAGAATAAAGGGGTGACCAATACATATGTTTACCAAAAGTATGAGCATGATGCTATTTTTTTTTAATGCATCAGATGAATTATAAATGTAGACTTGTATGAAGGACAATCAAATGTAAATTATTGTCACCTAAGCCATTTATTATGACCTAGACATCACCAAAGAAAAGGAAAATAAAATGATAAGGCAAGAAAAACAAGTCTAGAGACACAAATAGTACCCAACACAACCTTAGGACCTAACACAAGAAGACCAACCTCCATCTCCTTCAAGAAGATAAAATAATTTATTAGAGGGATATTCTATTAGTAAAAGGGAGGATAAACTCAAAATTAGAAATGAAATTATTATTGGTCTCGATAGTCCCCATTTTGCCTTCACACATCTCGATATTACCACCATTTTGGGCACATATGCTACAGTGGAGTGGACTGAACCTCCTCCAAATGTGTATCAAAGTAAATCATCTATGGCACCTATCCTTCCACTTAAAACACATACACAAGTGATTCTCCTATAATATCTATAAACTTCATTCTCATCTCTCCCATCTAATCCTACATCCCCTTGAGTACCTCAACAAGTTCCATATCCATCCACTATTCCCTCCACCACTATTGTTCCACTCTCTATTCTTTCACCACCACTAGAATTATTAATATTTACCATTATGGTTCCTTAATTTGTTTGATCATATTAATCATATCCTATACCTCTGATAATCACCTATTAAATTAAATCTAGAGTCCTCACCACCTCCTTCAAATTCTAAGAACTGAAGGAAAGACCACCATCGAGTCTTGTAACTCCTATAGGAACCATTGAAGAGGATATATAGGAAGAGGATAAATCACATCATATCACTAGTGGATTATCATATTGATGAGGACAAAGACAATGTAGAAGTAATGACAGGACCATAACCAAGTTCAAGTGAGGAGGGTACCCAAGAAGAGGTAGATGAGGATGCATAATTGGAAAATATCAAAGTAATGAGCCTAGAAAGTTTGAATGAAGAAGAAACTCTAGATGGGGCATTAGACCAATATATCCTCATTGAAGAGGAAAGGGAAAAAAATAATAAGGTAATTTATTCTCTTTATTCCTCCATTAATATTTTATAAATTGCATCTATATATTTTCCTCCAGCAATTCCAGTACCACCATTTTATAGTTCAGGTGTTTTTTCTATTCTTTTAACATCCACACAAATAAAAAAACTAAATAAAAGAGTTTATTTTGAGAATTTGGTTTCAATTTAAATTTTTGATCCTAAAGGGAAACTATTCCCTCTAACATCTTAAGTTTAATTGAAGCTACCATTTCCACATTTTACATTAGTACAGTCAGCCATACTGATAGTTGAAAAAATTTCCATACTTGAGTAAGTATGTGGCTGAAGTCACCCCACAAATAAAAGCCTTAGCATGGAAAATGATTAATATCCTACCTTATAATTCCCAATTCAAATAAGTTATTTAATAAAATCTCTAGTAATAACCCCCCTCTAATGATCACTAGACTCTCTACCTACAAAAACCTAAGTCAACTAGAAGAAGAAGGGGAACATATTATTCCCCAATGGGTTAAATACCTATAAGTTTGAAGAGATGAAAAATAGAATTTGGTCATCACTTAAATACCTATCATATCCTCTCATTTTTATACATAGAGTGGCACAATTTAGATGGTAAATAAGAGGAAGATAATTAACATAAATACAAGAGAATAAATCAATTTTGAGCAAAGGGAAAATTCATTTCCCTTAGATAAGAAGGCCAAAAATAGTCAAACTGACCCTACAAAGTATACATAAAAAATTTATTCTTTTTTGGATTCAGATAGAGAAATAATGAAGGAAATGTAAAAGAGTAAGGAGGGTGCATGACATAAGTTACTTTAGAGATAAATTATCCATGCCCCTTAAGATATTATAGATAGCGTATAGAGTGAAACCACTGGACTACATAATATTTTGAATAATATTCAAGTATCTAGGGGAGGAATCTATTTTGAGAGAACAAAGGTACTTAAACTTTTGAGCTAGTTAAAATATTTTTAGAAAAGTCTTACCTTTTTGGTTGAGTGTGCTATGAGTAGTGCATTCAATCATCTAAATTTGATGTCCAAACAAGATGTTGCATGGGCCCTTAGTTATGTAATTGTAAAAAGGGATGTTTCCCTTAGCTAGCATACATAGATTAAGCCTTTTATAGGATATTTTTAAGCAATTAAAATTATTCCTTAGAAAATTTTAGATATATGAGGGTCATTTATGTGATAGCCTCTACTGGTAAATAGGCCCAATTTTGAGACACTCCTTAAAGCATCTATAGATAGATTCAAGGAAGAAGTTAAGGGAACTACATATAATAATAATTATGAGTTATTGAATATGATCAATTTTATAAGGGTAAATGAATCCCTTGGAGTATAATTCAAGATATTAGAGGTAGAACACATATGGTTAATATATGAAGCCATCAAAATATTCAATCCTACCCTACTTAGTATTTTATATTACTAATAGAGTTTGAGATAGCACACACAATATTTGAAAAATTAAAATCCCTATAGGGAGCATAAAAATCAATCATGAAGGCAAATACAAGTTATTCCATGTCATCATAGGGTCCCCAATTTTCTAGATATATAGTCATGCAAACTTCCATGGGGCTTGTTTTCATGCCCAAGGGCCTATATCGACTATTTATATCTCTACTAATGTCACTCAACCATTTTATTCTTCTAGAAGATACATGTCATCACCAATATTTATATTTATATTTATTTTAATATTTTAGTTAATTTATAACTAATGGTTCCTAATTTATTTGGCATATATATATAGTATTTGAGTCAAGTAATTCTATTTTGTGTAAACACTTTTGTACATGCATGTTTTGCATGATTTTGACACAAAGTCATTTTTTTGAGATGTAAATTTAAATTTCAATTGGAGGATGTGTCTACCTATCCCCAAGCCTTTATATATTTATATCATCCCTATCCCAAAATGAGGAGAATTTTGGGTATTAAGATTAATAATAAATTCTACAGATTGTTTTGCATTTAGTTTTAATGTGCAAATCTAGTTCTTCTCCAAACTTTTGAATCATGTAAGAAGTTGTGTCATTATATTATATTTCTCTCTTTTTTTTGCATGAGTTTTATTTTAAATATAGTTATTCATATTTTTCTATTGATAATTTTAATGCCTTTTGTGTAATAATCACAATCTCCCTCTGTAGATGTGTAATTACAATCTCACATTAGAAAAAATATTTGATTATATATGCTAAAGTTTATTGTATTCATGTTTATTTTGACTCTTAAATATGTTTTATTATTGGTATGATTATAGTATCTTGCATTAGACATTGGTTTTTAATTGACTTTCCATCCCCTAGTTAAGTATCCAATTTAGAAGGGTTTCATATTATTTGGTCTACATGCATTCATTTCTTCCCTACCTTTACCTATTTTTTGAGTTTATTTTAGTTAGACCAACCTTAGCTCAGATCCATCATCTATCCACCCATATCAACTAGATATAAATACAAATCCATATCAAATACATTCATGGTAAATAACTACTCCACTCACCACTATTCCACCAATAGGTTATTTACAAAACCTAATACCTTGTAACTAATGCCATAGAGTGAATTTATTTCACTAATCTTAAAATATTAAAGGATACATGGTAAGGTTCCCTAGAGTGTACAAATCCTACAAAAATAGGAACTTATATAGATCTATATTGAGGGTCCAACCTCTACCTTTATTTCTTTGAAAATAGATCACTCCAGTCACACTAGATATACTCAAAATATTAACAAGCTGCACCTCAAACACTAAATTTTTATACCCAGCTTTATAAATCTATAGAAAATTTAGGTTAGATAAAGGTGTCTTAATAAGACCCTATGCTCAATAATACTTTCCATATAGATGATTTTTTCTTCCCATACATCTAATGGCCTAAACCTAGATAATAAGTTATGCTATTAATGTCACTAGAGACATACATGATTTACCTAGACCCTAAAAAGTATCTTATTTATTTTTCTCCCTCAAGAGGTAGGACTATTAGAGAAAACGTAAAGTTTTTTAAAACTAATTTAGGGATATTAAATGTAACCCATGAGGATGTGGCATACAAACTCTATCCTTTTACATTTCAATATTCTACCTATGATGGGTTTCTTAATGTCCTATAACATTCAATTACATATTGAGATGAATGACAAATCACCTTTTTGTTATAATTTATACAAGTCACTAGAGAAAGTGTTATATACCAACACTTTGCAAGCATGAGAATAGAATCAAATGAATCAATATTATATTTTAATGCTAGACTCTAAAAGATGCACAATAGACTTAAAGTTACTTATAATCATATTAAGGCTTTGGCCCTTGAAATTATAAAAAATGCCTTGGACCCTATGACTATTGTATTTCAATACAAAGTACTTAATGTTGATATGTTACCTTTGTCTTATGCAAAATCTATCAACATCGATAAATAATTGAATCCTCAATCCCAATCCTTAGCTCCACTTAATATTACTCTTATTTCATGGCCTTCAACCTAATTACAAAAATAAATCAAAATATTATGGCCTAAAATTATAATGAGGTGTATACGTATTTGTCTTTAGCCCATGCTCCACCTAACGATCATCTTAGATTCTTAAAAAATTATATGTTTGCATCTAACAAACAAAACTAGAATCAATCCTTAATACTAGTCAATACTACTACTACATAGGATATTACTTCTAACTCCATAAAAATATAATTGGAATTTATTTAATAGATGGTGCATAAATTAATTAATGTTTTTAAACATGAAAAATCACATGGGAAAAACTGGTGGATAGAATACCAACTAGAGCCATAGATTCTAAAGATATAATAGGGCTTTCAATAGGCTTGGAAATAATCTAGAGCATCAACCACCTAATAGGATGTTAGAGATAAATATCATGGAAACGTCCCTTCATAATTGGTGTTGAGTTCATAAAACAACATAACATGGTGAAATAGACTATATAGTATTCTACACTACCTTTGAGATATTTCAATAAGTAATGGAAAAACATGATTTTGAAAATTGAACAAAATTACCATCTTCCTCTACTAATATAGGGCATCCCAATAAAATAATGGTCTTTGAGACCTATGATTTCCAATCCCAATAGAGAATAAGAATGAACTAGAGGATAATATGAATGAGATTCATGCTTTCTAATAGTTTCATATGAGCAATTATAATTTGAGTAAAAATTATCCTGCTACTAATTTAACAGCCCCAAATAATAATGCTACCACTCCTATAGATCCTAAGGCCAACAACAATCCACCACCTCCAAAAAATAATGATCAGTTATAGAGTGCAGACCCAAAAAGTAGAGGATGGTACAATATTATTAAGGATGTGAAGAAGATCAAGAATAATATCAATCTTCATGAGTTATCCCACATCATCAAACAAAGAGATTTGTTGCTCAAATCTTTGAATAGGAGATCATCTAATGACAAATAAAAATATGCACATGAAAACATGGTTTTTTATAAGTATAATCTTGAGGTATAACCTTTTATATTAACCATTAGAATGTTTAGAAATAACTTGAATAATTATTTGGTTAAATTGAGTCCATTAGTCAATGTGATGCCCATAACTATATGTAAGAAGCTGGGTTTAACCCTAGATAATTTAAAAAGAGTGGTCCTAGATTTGGATAAGTCTTTTATCTCATGTGTTAGAGAGCTTATAAATGTACACATCTAGCTTGCATCTAAGCTATGTGTATAACAATACATATATATTATGTTAGTTAACATTATAGAATCCTACAACCTATTTTTGAGTCATGATTGGTCAAAGACACTGAATGACTACATGGATAAAATTTTATGACACATGTGGCTACCTTTGAAATGAGTATCCAACTAGATCTGAGTAGAAAACAACTAAAGATGAAGTACTTGATTATAGAGTACAATGTTAAGAATGAAAAGGTTGAGTTTACATCTTTTCATGTAGGAGTGTACATGTTCACCACCAAGTAAGAAACTATTGAACAATAATTTGAACATCCTTCTTGGTTATGGTCTTTCCATTTTGATGGAGCATGATCAAAAAAATGTTTAGGTGTTGGCGTATCTTTGATGGAATAGATGGGAAGTAGTATTCGGCTACCTGTATATTACAATTCCCTAGAACCAATAATAAAGGTGATTATGAATATCTAATCTTAGGCCTACATTTCACACTAAAGCACAACATTAAGAAGTTAGAGATATTCTATGATTCAAAAATAATTGTTAATGAGATCATAAATAAGAATCAATGGAACCTCACTTCAATCAGTGAAAACACCAATCATGGGACCTGATCAAATAGTTTTAACAATTTGACATCAGAGCTATCCCAAGGAGAGAAACTAGATGGGAAATTAATTAGAAACTTTAGTTGACAATATAGCTCCATTTCAGGAATCCAAAATGTATAAATTCTCTATGGAGTTGGTTGCTTATCCCTATGTCCCAAACAATATGGATAACTTCTAGGTATTTGAGGATGATCAGTAAATTGTAAAATTCATGAGTAGTTCTAGAACCTCTGAATCTTAGATAATATATGAAAAGGATGTTGAGCCCATGTATGTGGAAGACCTTAGAGAAGATGATATCCTACAATTAAAGGAAAACCACATCCCTTTAGTGATGGTTTCCCTAGAGCAAGATTTTAATGTGGATCCATAATCTCAAAATCAAAATCAGCTTAAAATAAATGAATCTAATTTTATTAAAGAGAATCTGGGAACTGACCAACATCCACAGTATGTGAACATTGATCTAAGTTACATTGAAATTGAGAAACAAAATTTTTAAAATATAGTAATAAAATACAAAGATGTGATCATCTAGACATATGAAGAAGATTTGAAATTCTTCAAATCTGGGGTCATCACACATACCATCTCATTTAAGCTAGATCATAAGCCATTCAAGGAAATATAGAGGCAAATAGATCTAATTTTATAACCTCTCATTTATAAAAATGTACAGAATCTATTAGATGCTAGGATTATTTTTCCAATTGGACATTCTACCTCGGTATCCAACCTAGTGATAATTAGGAAGAAGAATTGATAAATCATGTTCTATGTTGACTTCAAAAATCTAAAGTGATAATAAAAAATGACAACTATACTTTTCCCTCCCTAGACAAGGTAAATAAGATAGTTATTATATTTGAGATGATGTCATTTTTAGATGGATTCTCATACTATAATTAGGTGTTGGTATAATCATGAGACATAACAAAAACTACCTTCAAGACCAAGTGGGGAAATTTTGTACACAAAAGGCTGAATTTTGGACTAATCAATGATGGAGTAACTTTCTAATGAGATATGGACTTTTCCATTCAAGGAATCACTATAAAATGCATCATTATTTATATGGATAACCTAATAGTGTTTTCAAAATATAGATTTGATCATTCATATCATATAGAGAGTGTGTTTTCCATATTTAGAAGATATGGAGTGTCAGTCAATCCAAAGAAGAACACATTTAGAATCATTGAAGGGAAGCTATTAGGCCATTTCATTACCAAGGATGGGATCTATTGACCATTTTTTGCCCAACAGGCCAAAAAATTGGTCCCCCTTCTTTTTTATGATATTCTGAGCCAATGCTTTTGATTTTGCATGAGTCTTGCAATTTCTATGGACTCTACAGATTTTCTACAGAGTTTGTATGTCCATTTCTATGGACTCTGTAGAGCTTGGATTTCTATGGACTCAGTAGTAAAACTTCTTCAGACTCTTGTCTAGAAATTCACAAGGACGGTTAGCATTTTTGAACCATTGAACTGGTTCAATGCCTTGGTTCATCACCTAAGTTCATCAGCTCAATTCATAGGCTTGGTTCAATTTAGTTGGTTCAATGCTTTGGAAAATTTAAATGCTTTGGTTCAATGACAGAGTTTAACGTTTTGGTTCAAAGCTCAAGTTCATCAGCCTTAGTTCATCATCCGAGTTCAATAGTTTTAGTTCAATCGGCAAAGTTCATCACTTGGTTTAAAGCCTTGGTTCAGTCAAAAAAGTTCATCACTTGGTTTAATCAAAGGGTTTAATGGTAAAAGTTCAAAGGCTTGGTTCAACAAAGGAGTGGCATGCATTATTGAACCGTTGAACCATTGAGCCATTGAACCATTTTTGGTTTAATTGATCGATTCAATGGCTCATTTCAATCAGGTAGTTCAAAGGAGTGTTCCAAAAAGTGATGGACAAGTGCCCTTGCAGAGGGAATTTCTAGGTTCAAGAGCCCTTATGGAGGGCAGAGAACACTTCAAGGAGAAAGCCTTAAAGGATGATTTCTTTCAAAAAAAATTCGAAGGCTGTCGGCAGAGGCAAGGAAGAAATCCTTTAGAATTTTTCTCCAAAGGAATTCCTTCAAAAAAAAGTCTGAAGGAATTTGGAAGAGGCCATGAGCAAGAAACCTAAAAGGAAAGGACTTTAAGATGAAAGGACAAAAGGATAGAGACAATTCTCATGGACTTTTTGTCTGTGAGAAAATTGTCTACGGAAAAGGTCTGTGAGAAAAAATCCCACAGAAAAGGCCTGAAGGAATTTTCCAAGGACGGTGACATCTTGAAAGCCATCAACTTTAAGAAGACAGATTATCCATTATTTTTTAATCGATGATGGGTGCACAGATGTCAATTTTAAGATAGTGAAATAGCCATTTGCTTTTGAATTACCTGAGTGCCAACCATGAAAATAGTCCAAAGAATGTAGTGACCCACCAAAAGACCATCCTCAATGGCTGAAGGAGTAGAAAGAGAAAAGACCAGGATGAGACAAGGCAAGAAATAGACAAAGCATCCAAGTGGCAAAAAGAGGTGTTAACTCAGGGTTTATTCCTATAGCTGGAATAGTGCTTGCCAGGTGGTCACCAAACAATGCAAATAGTAAGCGGCATAGATTGTTTTCTCTAGTTTGAATTTATAAGAAAACAAGCCACACAAATGCCTTGAAGGGAGCAGTTTTTTGGGACACCAGTCAAAGCAGGAATCAAAAATCAAATGGCTCCCTCTTACCAAGGCTCAGAGTGCACATGGGCCAGCTTGCAAAAAGAGCACCAAAGTCTTTCCCAGAAAGTGCCAAGTTATATTCCTCTCTCTATATATTGTAAATATTCTCATTTGAGAAAGGCATCCATTCTCTTAGCCTTAAGGCAAAACTCTACCCATAAATCTCTCAGGCTTGTAAGGTAGAGCACTGCCATATTCTACCTTGAATCAAGACTTAGCATTTTTACCTCTATCTAGACTTTCACTTTAATGTATATGTCTATTTTCTCCTTTGTGTTAAGTCATTGTCTTTCATGCTTTCCATAGATCGATTACAGTATGTCTAGTGCATTGTGAAGTCTCCTTTCTACAGGTCTACCAGAAGTGTCTACAGGGGAGTGTAGGTGCCTATGAATAGGCTACCATAAGTGTGTCTAAGGATGCCTCTGGTATTTTCTTCCTCCCTATATTTCCACGAACCCCTAGATGACTATTGTAGAAGAGCTTCCTACTTCAGATGAAGTGTATGGGCACTTATTTTTGGTGAAAAGTGTATATTTAGGCTGGGTGGGTCAACTTTTTTGGTGTATCACCTTTTCATTTTTAGGCTTAGGTTCTATTTTCAGAATCTCTCTCTCCCTTTTCATCCCCCCTTTTTTTCATTTTATTTGTTAGCAGTAAGAGAAACCAGGGCCTAAAAGATACATCAGAGGGAGCTAGCCCTTATCTAGAGACTCTTCCCTCTAGCTTCATCAATCCCACAGGTAAGAGGGGATTTTCCATTGTTGTGTGTGGAAGGTAGGAGCTTGGTCTCCTACCCTGGGTGCAATCCACTGTGTCAACATGATCTTTATTGATGCAGAACAAATCTAGACCATTTCAAGCTAACACCTCCTAATAATAATGAGTTGAAGTCTTTCTTAGGTAAGATAAACTTTATAATGAAATTCATTTTGAGATTTGTAAAGATTGTCAAGCCATTTAATGCTGTGTTAATACAAGACACCAAGATATAATGGACAAGACAATATAAGAAAGCTTTCTAAAACATCAAAACTTCTATTGTTTAAGCTTCAATTCTGATTAGACTATATTTCAATAAGGACTTCTACCTGTATCCATTTGGCTCAAAGCACACTATAGCATATGTACTCACACAAAAGGTAGATGACAATGAACATCTAATTGCCTCCATAATAAACAATATGGGGGATGTAGAAGTGAGATATTTAATGATAGATAAATAAATATATGCACTGATCAAAGATATGAAAAAATTTAGGTATTATATTATGAGAAACAATACATATGCCATCATTCTATATCCAATTTTTAATTACACATTCATCTAGAAATAATTGAGTAAAAGAAGATGTAAGTGTATGGAAAAAGTATAGGGGTTTGATCTTGAAATCAGACCAGCCAAGATCATGAGAGGCTAGGGAATCATCTAGATCATGATTGGTATTAATCCATTTATTTTCATTAAATAAATCAATGAAAATTAGATAGATGGTGGTGAATAGTATTTTTAAATCATCCACTACTTATTCATAGGTACATTACCCTAGATCTAAATGAAGAGTAGATATGTGACCTCAAATTCAAATCAACTCATTATATGATAAAGAAATAAGTCCTATACTAAGAGAACTATGAAGGCATATACTTTAGGTGTATTTTAAAAGAATAAAATGTGAACATCTTGGATATTCTACATCATAAAATAGGTAGTTAAAACCCCTCAAGAAATATAATAGATTAAAAAAACTTGAGGATCGGATACTACTAGCTTGTGATCTTCAAATATGCCCACAACCATGTTATAACCTACCATGAATGCCATGTGTTTGGGAAAAGATAATTGAATTCTTTTAGGCCTCTACAAATGATCATTTAAGGATGCCCCTTTTCACAGTGGGGTCTTGAATTCATTGAGGTGATAAACCTAAACTCTTTATCAAGACACAAATTTATCATAACAGCCACTGAATATCACACTAGATAGATAGAAATTATGGCCACAAAAAATTCCCAAATAACTATATGTCATCAATTTTATAGAAGATAACATACTAACTAGGTTTTATAATCCAATCTACCTATTTTCTAATAATGGTTCAACTATACAATCTACTAAATTTATAAAGTGGGCCTGTAAAAACCAAATCATCAAGTTATCTTCAAATTACTACCCAAAATGGAATGGATTAGTTGAATCTATCAAAAATAACTTGATGGATGCCATCAATAAGTCAACACTAGACAAACTAAGAGAATATAATATGTTACTGAAGTATGCACTGTGAGTAGCTCAAACTAGAGACAAGCAAGCCATCAGGCTTCACCTTTTCTACCAGTGTATGGATAAAAGATAGCTTTCCCCATCACTTTAAAAACCTCAATGTAACAATTCATGTAATATTACATGGATGGATATGAAAGAGTCCAATATATTCTACTTGACATAGTCCATATGGAAGATGCAAGAATTAAATCACTACATAGCTTCCACAAACACCAAGAGATTATCAATAGGTGGTTTGACAAGAGATTCAAAATGAAAGCCTTCAAGATTTCAAACCTAGTGCCCTTATGTGATAAGGCACAAAAAATTAAAGGACATCGTGATAATTTCACTCCTTAATAGATTGGACCATATCAAATATATTAGATACTAGGTAATAATGCCTTCTTCTTGAAGGACTTCCAAGGTAACGGCCTCACTTTTATAATCAAAGGATAATTTTTGAAACATATTTTCATGGTTTATCCAATTGTATATTTTTATGGATGAATGTAATTGGAAATATAGATGTAGGAGTAGAGTAGATTTCTTATGTGCCATCTCCACCAACTAGTTCCTTTTTTCCTCATCACATTAACTTTTACCTTGATGTACCTATGGTCTAGGAACTAAAATAGGAGTAGTTAGTTGACAAGGAAGGAGAGCTCTTACTTGAAGAAAACATACCTCTTTGCTAACCTCATTGGGATAGATCACATAGTTTCAAAATGCCTAGTCTTGGCATCACCATAGAAGAGATTAAAGATATTGAAGCCTTTGAAAATTAAAATTAGATTGTACTAGATAAGACACAACTTGATAACCCTCAATAGGTCTTAAGTGGTGAGGAGAATGTAAGTCCTTATATTGAATCTCTTTGCTTGGTTGATGAAGAATGTTTTATTTGTGTTGAGGATCCTATCTTGAGAGAGGCAAATGAAGAAGAATATGATCAATTCATGGCTGATAAATAAGACTTTATGAGTTTTTATGAGTATTAAATCACCATAGGTACTCCCTTTGGTGAACAAAAGGACAATTCACAAGCTTTTGAAGAAGGGTGTTTCCTTTTTTTCCAAAGAAGAAGAAATGATCATTAACTCCTTCCTCACTTTGAAAAACACCATAGATGAACATGGAAAATATCATAATCAGTCTTTAGATGACTTGTTTGAAGTCATTGGAGCAAGATATAAGATTAGTGTTTCCTACTTTATTTATTTGCTTTGGGTAGATTAGTTATGATGTTTTCTATATTAGTATTTTTTATATGAAGGTGTAGAATAAACCAATTTATTTCCTATGTTGGAAGTACAAAATACTTGTCAAAAGTAAGGAGATAATATGAAGTGAAACATAATTGGTATTCACCAGGATTTGTCTTGGCAATACTTGAGCTTCTAGGATTGAACTATGTGATATGACTAAATGAGATTATACTTAGAATGAGTAAGTTTTATAGACATTTTTGGATTTAATATGATATACTCATACAAATTTTAGAAATACTTTCCATTTACAAATATTAACTACATTATTACATGATACAACTTGAACGAGAGATAATAAACATATAAATATTTGCACACTAGTAGCATTGTATTGAATAAAATAAGTTTTATTATGTTTAAACCCAACCAATGGGGGTTCCCAACCCTTATTATATCTATATTTAGAAAAAAATATATCATGCAAAATTATATGACATGGGTGATTCAATTAATATCTACCAGGGCTATGGATGTCTAACTGACAGTAGAACAAGGCTTAGATTAGAGTTAAAGGTATCTATATGGGGGATATGGATGTTTGGATAACATTAGATAAATTCCAATACTTACCTTAATATTTTGATATCAAATTTTAAGACATAATAAAATCTACAGTGTTTATCCAGGAATTTGTTAAAACTATCACAACAAAGATAAAGTGAATTTCACAAAATCACAAACTTATCTAAGGAATGTAAAGGGTTAGTATGTTTAATCGGGAAGTAAGAGTAATTTTTAGGGATTGGTTTACTTATTATTTTCATATTATAAATGAAATTATGTTATGATACATTTTTAATATTGTGGGTTCTCAACTATTCAAGAGTATTTCCCCACTTAGTCTCCATTTGTTGTTCCCTAACACACACCCCCTATTTTCTAAAATCAAATAAGGAACCACTATAGTTTGAATATATTTATTCAAGGTATTATAATACTTATTCATCCATCGTATTTATATTGATATTAACAAGTCTAAATTAGTCCACAATATCCAAATTTACATAAGTTAAAATTATGAAAATCAAGTCTTGAACATTAATTTTGATTTATTTTAAACCTTGGGTTTTCATAATTGATTTATGGACTAATAAAACTAATGTGTATTAACCTAGTATTTATATTATTTATTATATTTTCATAATATTATTTACAAGAACTTATAAATAATTCATGTTCAGCTTTACCTTTATTATCCAAAATCAGGAAAGTGGCAAGATCACATTACCTAAAGTGTTCTAGCATTTAAAATATACTAAGTGTTCCAAAGTATATGATATATAAGGTATTTATATTTGTCACAATTATGTTAAATCATAGCCTTAGAAAATGTGAATAAATTTTAAAGGCATACATTTCTCGATCTTTGAAACCTTATTAGATGGCATTACCATGTTATTCAAAATCGATTACAGTTCGACAAAAGTTACATTACTTTATCAAAAGGAGAGTCACTAGAAGACATCCACATGGGAAAATGACATTTATTTAGTCAAAATATCAATTCAAATAAAATTATAAGTCTTCCAAGTTTTTGAGCCTTGAGAACACACCACATGACATAATTTTGTAAAGCTAGAACCACAAATGTTCAAATGATTAATCGTTTAATCATCCAAAGGTTCCTTAATTTATAGATCTTTACAAGTTTAAATTTCTATTAACTTGGAAATTAAAAGGTTAAAACAAATTCTAATGGCCCTAAGACCCCAAAATCTAAGGGTCCCAAGGTTTTGAGTTTTGAGGGTTAGATAGTTGTCATAAGTTTGTTAACTTAGAGATTCAAAGGAGAAATACCATGTTAATATCCTAATGGTTGTGTGGCTCTGAGGGCATAGGTCTATATAGTGCTAAAATCACACCATGTGGCAAGATTTAGTTAACCTAGAACCTTCCCAAATATGTGCACAATTAAAATTTTCAAGCATTTGAGGTCCCAAGCCTCTGAGTTCCCATCTTGAGACTACTTCATGTGGTTTAATTCCATTAATTCCCAACCATATATCATATAAATAAAGATCATAAGTTTAAAAACATAAGTAAGTGAGAGGCAAACAAGTGTCAAGATCTAGGAGAGGCTTAGACAAATTAGGAATAAATGAGTTTGACATCAAATCCAAATCTGGTGAATGATAAATTGATGCCTATCTCAAATAAGTGAGTGAACATACAAAGTTAATGAAAAGTTTCCATATGGTAAATACAAACCTACCAAAGATGACTAGCACATTTATATTTGAAACAAGAATAAAATCAAAAGTCATAATTTGCATTAAAGTCACACAAAATATGAATTCAAGGCACAAACATTGAGAAAATATATGCAAGATATAGGCTAAGTCAAGTCATTTCACCATTAATATATGACTAAAATTTTTAATTTTGATCTCTTCAATGACCAAAAACCCTATTTTTCTCAACAAATGTTTGAAGAGAGTTTAAACAATTTGTGAAGTAATAACATAATCCAAATAATTGAAATGACTTCTCCAAAAGCACCACACATCCAAACTTCTTCTATATATTAGATTTTATGAAAAAATGAGTATACTAACATAATATTCAACAAAAGTTCTTTGTATTTTAAGTTTCTATACTACATAGCCCTTTATAATGCATTGACACATGATATATTATATCTAGGAGACATAATATGTTGATGACTTATTACCAATCAAGATCATGGGACTTCATCAAGTGGTGGCTAAAATTGATTAAATGCCTTATATCAATTTACTTTGATATTTTTTTCAATGGTACTTGTTTTAAATACTATTTACTTAAAGGGAAGAGTGCAATTGCATATATTTTTGAAAGGGCATTTAAAAGGTACCTCAGGATCATAGCACCTGAAGTAGCCTATAATCAAGTCTCAACCAATGTATGGCTCAAGAAAAATACTGTATATGATAAATTAAAGTAGTGGCTAGTGAAATTATAGATACTAAACCCCAAGGGAACCATTTCTTCCAATAATATCACCAAATTCAAGCCTTTCTTCCAAGAACGAGATTACAAGTTTTCATAAGGAAATATATCCTTAGTTTACCAAACCATTCATGGAGCTTCGATGCCTATAATATTTGAGAATATGAAAAGGAGCATAGTAAGATTGGAGGATTATTGTTATTATATAGATTTTACCATAATATGAATATAAGAACAAGGTTAACTACTCTATTTTTACCACACCACATTTCATAAAAGCTTGTCAATCAAAAAGTGGGTATAGATAAATAGTTTAGCCTTAAACATTAGGCTTATTACTACAAAACCCCTTTGAGTATGAGGCAAATCTAATTTACGATGAGGTCACAATTCAAATAGATATCGAGCATCAGATACCATTATAATTTAAATGTGTACCAATTTAATAAATGGGGCCCTAAAGTAAAATTCAAGAACTATCTTCAATATCTTAAGGAACATAGGGTGAATAAGATATATAGTCACCAAAAATATGAGCATGATGTTATTTTTATAAATGAATTATCAAAGGTGTGGACCCATATGAAGGATAATAAAATTTCCATAATTGTTTCCTAATCCATTCAGTATGAACTCTACATCACCAAATAATATGAAAATGAAATGGTAAGGTAAGAAGAACAAGCCTAGAATCACTAATGACACCCAACATAGTCTCAGGACACAACATGAAAAGACTAACCTCCTTATCCTATAGGAGAACAAAATAATTTATTATAGGTAGATTATAATATTCAAAGGGAGGAAAACTTACAAATTATAAAGGAAATTATTAGAGGTCTCCCTAGTCCCCATTTAGCCTCCACAAATTTAGCTATTACCACCATTTCGAGCACAACTACTATAGTGGAGAGGACCAAACCTCCTCTAGATGGGTAGAAAAGTAAATTATTTACGACACCTCTCCCTCCACTTACAACATCTACATATGTGATTATCCTATATTTTATGGAAACTTCCTTCTCATAGCTCCCATCAAATCCTCCATCTCCATCCATTATTCCCTCCACCATTCTTGTTTTACTCTTTATTCCTTAAATACCACCTATAATAATATTATCTACTACTATTTTTCCTTCATTTGTTTGATCATATTCCTTAGCTCCTATTGGCCCTACAATCACCTACCAAATTAAATACAAACTCCTCCTTTCCTCCTTCAATGTCCAACAACTAGAGGAAATACCATCATTAGCTCTTACAACACCTGAAGGTTCCATTGAATAGGAAGCATAGGAAGAGAAGAAAGCACATATCTTATCACTAGTGTATTATCATATTAATGAGGATGAAGACAATTCAAATACAATTATATGGCCATAACCAATGTCAATTGAGTAGGGATTCCAAGAAGAGGTAGATGATGAGGCATAATTGGAAAAGGCCAAAGTAATGACCCTAGGAAGTTTGAAAGAAAAAGAAACTCCAGTTGTGGCATTAGATTAACAAATCATAAGTGAAGAAGAAAATAAACTATTAATAAGGTAATTTCTTATCTTGATTTTTCTATTATTGGTGTAGATACTTCGGCTACAGATTTTTTTGTGTCCATTCTAGTGATTCTTCTATTCTTTCAACATCCACACAAATAAGGGCTATAAAGAGAAGTGTCTTTTTTGAGAATTTGGTTTAAATTTACATTTTTGATCTAAAAGGTCTACCCCCCCCCCCCAAAACATTTTTATCTAAATTTGAGCTAGCCTTGACATAGTCTACATTGGTACAATCGGCCTCAATAATAGTTATAAAAACTCCTATATTGACTAAGTATGTGGCTAAAGTCACCCTACATAGGAAATCCTCACCATGGAAAAGTATTACTTATAATCCCCTCGAATTTATAATTAAAATAGTTCTTCATTGACACCTATAGTACTAACTCGTATTCCAATGATAACTCTTCCCTCTAACTCTAAACACTCAAGTCAGCCAAAAGATGGGGAACTTGTTATTCCCCAGTGGGTTAAAGAGTTGCAAGGCCAAAGAGATGAGAGATATAATTTGGTCATCACTAAACTACCTACCATCTCCACTCATTTCGATAAATAGAGTGTAAAAATTCAAAGCATGAAGAAGAGGAAGGTAGTGAACATAAATACAAAGGAATAAATTGAGTTTGAGTAAAGGTAAATCTTATTTCCCTTGGTCAAAAAGGCCAAAAAGAATCCAACTTTTTGATATGGATTTTATGCACACTAGGGAGCCTTATGATGTAGCCTCTAAAATTTTATGATCTATGAATGAAGATTCTCTCCAAGGCATGATGTGTAGGGTATTAGGTTTTGTAAGCAACTAGTTGGTGAAATAAAAATGAACAAAGAAGTTTGTATACCATATATGGGTTTGAATATGGATGAATCTAACCCTACTTTATATGGGTGGATTTATGATTGATCTAACCTAATATGGGTAAGACTAAAAGAAACTCAAAAAAATAGGAGAATATGAGGTATAAAATAGGGCTTGTGGCTCAATCAAAATGAAACCTTTCTAATCTAGCACTTAAACTAAAAGTTGGATAAGTAATCAGAAACTAAAGTCTGTTGTAAGATATTGTGAGTACACAAATAATTAAACATAGTCAGGATTCAAAGGGAACAAGAATATGATAAAATTAATCATATATAATAAAAGGTGGTTGTGTTTATAAGATTGCATTTTCACATATACAAGGATGGATTATGGTTAATATACACAAATGACATTAAATTAGAAATAATATAATATTAATAACTATATTGAAAAGATAACTCATGCATGATCAGAATTGTAAGATACTAGAATGATAAAAATTCTTAAAAATTCCATAGGTTTGTAGAAGAATCAAGATTTGCACATCAAGACCAATTAAATAAATTTATTTAGAATTTACTATAAATATTAATAGTCAAATTACCCTCCCTTTTGGATTAGGAGGATAAAAATTTATATAATATTGGGATGCGTATGCCTCATCTCTTAAGCATAGTCTAAATTTACATGTGTAAAATAGAACTATGTGTCAATTATTATGAAAAATATGCATGTACTATGATGTTTACTTAGAATAGAATTCCTCAAATAAAATACAATATATATGTGCCAAACAAATTAGGAACTAATAATTATAACCTATCTAAATCATGTAAATGCATACGTATTTAAGGGGGTGTTAATGTGCCACAAATAGAATAAGAAAATGATGGGTAACAATTGTATAAATTGAAGTAGATAAAGATGATTAGTAACTTAAGTTACAACTTAAACAAACACTATCATTTTAGATATGCCATAAATTACCAACAATGTGGTTGTAGCAATAAGTATCATAAGTGGCACATATGTTGGCCTTATCTGCATTTTCACTAATGTATATATCAAATATTGAGTATCTTGAGGAGGTGTTATTGGTTCCCTTGATGTTGAATTTGATTGATTCACTAATTAAATTTATAAATATAATACATGACTAGTCTAGAATTTGATATCAATAGCTTCAAAATTAAGCAAAGACCTTTTGAACAGCTATGAGATATTATCCATCAAATTATTATTTTTGAATAACTTATCATTGGCCTCCACATGAATTATCTCAATTTTTATAATTATATCCCTAGAAAATTTCACTAGTTTCATAATTTCATCATTGGTTCTATAGATTATGCCTTCAATTTAGCTTGAAATTTGTTAGCTATAACTCAAAATATATTCTAAAAAATGGGATTAAGAAATATTTTCCAAAGAGAAGTGTTTACATTGGTGACTTTCATATCTTTCAAAGTAGATATTACTTATCTCTTTGATTTGTAAATTTTTGCACCAAAGTTTGCATCTCTTGATGCTAGTCAAGTAAGCCATCTCTCTTGATAGCAACATAATTTTGGGCCCATGTAGATTCTATTATTTTTATTAGATTCAAGTGGGAATACTCCTTATTTCTATTCACATATATTGATAAGTGAGGCTTACCATCTATATCATTCATTTTATTGAATAATTTAAGTATGTCCCCTCACTTAGTTTGGGATGCAGTCTTAGTAGACCTTATTAAATGAATGGTGTCATACAACTTTTTAGTTGCCCATTGCAAGTTATCTATTATCTCCTTATTATATTGAATAGTTCTCCTCTCTTTTTACCTATTTATAGATTCAGCATAGCTTTTGAAAATTTCTTTGATTACTCCTTCGATAGCATCCATAAAAGTGTAAGGATCCTCCCTACATCTATCTAGGTTAGAAGGATTTAATTTTCTTCTCTTTGTTAGAGAGAATGTATCTTTTATCTATTCCAAGTTGACCTATACCCATTCTAAAACCATAGCATTTATTTTAACCTTCCTTAAGGTATTTTTTATCCATCAAAGTGTAACTTGATTGTTGGTTATTCAATAATTACTAGGTCTTATCTTCCTACTTCTTGTTACAACTACTTAATCCATGATAGAATATTCGATGCAACTTGTTGATATGATTGATATATATCCATAATAATATAAGAAGGATATTTACTTAGAGGATGCATCACTATGGGAGAGGGTAAACATAATGTAAGAAAAGGAGGTATAGCCTTCCTCTATATAGTGGCCTACTTTTATGCTATTATATCAATGATGTAGTTAATCCTCCCAGCTTCCCTATGCACTAAAACTATAGGGGAATCTATCATATTAGATTGGCTAATAAGCATTCCCAATTGTGTAGACAACCTAAGGGGTGTGGCCTATGTAAAAAAAATGGAAGTACACACAAGTATTTCAAAATGAACTACCATTGATGTCTTAGGAGACTAATGATTGTTTCCACTAAATATGAATAGGTCATTGGGGTGACAAGTGCATACAAAGGGAAATGCAACTGATCTATTAATCAATCCTAGCTCAGAGAAGATAAATCTTACTTTCACTTATGATTATTGATACATTATATATTCGAGGTCATGACAAATATGGATCCACTAGACAAAGGTTTTAGGGATCTCTTACCCTAATAACATCACTAGAGAGGGTTCCAAATCCCCTAGTCAAATAACACTATGCAATAACCCTAGCTAGGTCCTATGTTTTCATATTCACAAAGCAAATGATAAATTAAATTAAAATATAATATATAAATCACCAAATCTTGTGGTATAAATTGAGGGTAATAAACATAAAAATTAAACATGCATAGTAAAATCTTAATTAATCTATGTATAGGTAGAACCCTAATTCATGGAGTTTAGAGAAATATATTCAAAAGTCATTACTTATGTTACTTCTATCTAATAAAATAGAGGAGTAAAGTTATATATACTTACTTTGAAAATGAACCCATCAAGGATAAATCTCTCCCTTTGCCAAAGGTGTTTTGAAAAAGGTTTTTTTGGTTTATAAGGATCACTAAGAAAAGCCAACGAATATAAGATTTTTTCATAAGATAATATTATTCTCCAAGTATAAACCATAATTAATAACTCCTCAAGTAGAATGGTGGAATATCAAATTTTAAAGAAGTGTAAATGAATAATTAACTCTTGTCTCTCCCTAAGAAATGGAAAAATGAATGTGTGTATATATATAGATGAATCTGACCCTAAACATTTTTTGAAATTTTAGCTAATAGGGTCAGCCCAATCGACTCTATATTATTATTTTATAAATACAAGTTACGTCTTGGTCTAGGTCAACTAGAGATAACTTAGACCTATAACGTGATTTTAAAAATTTGAATACAGGGTCAATAGGGTTGATAGTGTAATGAAAAACAATGAAAAGGGTTTTAGGCTTAGGTAGGTGCCAATGAAGGTGATGAAAGCTTGGAGTATTGTGTAAAAGAGGAAGAAAGACTTAAGGAAATACATAGGAGAAGGTTATGTAGATAGAAAGTGGTGGTATAAGTGATAAAAATCTTGTAAAGTGCCAATGGTTTGCCCACCCCTTTCTTGGTACACCCTTTAAGGCATGTACTTAGAGAGATTTGAAACTTGACAGGTTCTTATAAGAGAGAAAACATCAATAATTGATAAAGTTTGAAAATAGTATGTGTATACATATTCCCCATTCAAATCTCATCACATGTCACTCAAGTGTAATAGGGGATGGTGTTTTGAGAAAATAACATAGTAACACACAATGTTGAAGCTACATAAATTGTAGTATTTTAAAGCATAAAATAAATGAAAATAAATGATTGAAAGGTAAATAACTAAAAATAAAAGTAATGTATGTGTACCATGACTTAACTTTATCACTAGATGGTTGTCTACTATGTTTATAGTTTTGATCATGGAGGGTGCATAGACTACTTTGGACAAACCCAAGGATGCAAAACTAAAGAGAAAAAATAAAGAAATGTAGGAAATCCAAGATAATTGACATAGTGTAGGTGAGATATACTTGGAAATTTGGGAAGCTAGGGTGACAAATTATAAGTTATGATCAAATGACCAAGTCAAAATTAGAGTAAATTGGGTAACCAAAAAGCCAAGGCCACTAAATAACCTATGAAATCAAATAGGTAAACTTAAGTAAGAAATGAAAACCAACCAAGTCAAACCAATGATACGAGTCAAAATGGTAAGTAAACATCAATGTGAAAGGAATAATAATCCTTACTTAAACAAAGATGGACAAGAAAATGGGAAAACAAAATTGATTAGTGAGTAGTAATAATCCTAATCATCAATGGAAAAAATGAGTAAAATGAAAAACAACATTGGTGAATGAGAAGTAAAAAATAACCCTCATTTAACAATGGAAAAAGTGTATAAAAATAGAAATAGACGTAGGTGCCCAAAAAGAGGAATATAACAATAGAAAATTTGCACATGAACCAAGGAAATTCTATAAATGTAAATAAATGGTGTAAATAAAGTAATCTATAGTCATTCAAGAATACTATTTTGTTTTAAAGATAGATAAAACTGAAACAAAGTAGTGTTATCATGTTTTTAAGATGTGAAGAAGAGGAAATATCGAAGGGGGAAAATAGATTTAGAATTAAACTTGCTTATTAAGGGTGGAAATGAAATGGGTAGAGGGGAAAAAGAAGGAAAAAATAATGTAGTGAAACTCTTTATTGAATTTAAGACACTTAAATTAGGTTTTCCAAAACAAAAGGACTTTTGACATTAAGGATTATGAAGAACTTTTCCTAACCACATAAATCTTGGATTACCAAATGAAGTATGAATATCATCCCATGAAGGCTGTATGAATGAAAATTAAAATGGACCTACATTCCCATAATGTGTTCCCCATTCCTCAATACCCCTTAATGAGTCATTAGTCTACTGTGAAGATTGGGTATTTGAATGAGAAAGTAGGTAGTACCATAGATTATTTTTAATTATCCTATCCCAATCTACTATCCTACTACACCCCAATAGACCTCAAATCTATCATGAGGCCAACTGTGGAGTTTGAGCTTCAATTAGAGATAGGAAATATGCTATTAATCATGTATTTTGGTGTGATTTTGACTTTTGAAAATGTATGTTGTTTTTTATCATTACCTTTTGTTCAAATGATTTAGATTTTAAGTTTTTTTGAATTTTTCTATTCCTCCTCCATATAGATTTAGATACCCAAACATGGGTGCTAAAGATGACTATCATTTAAAAAATTGGACTTGGTATCTAAAAAAGAGAACTTAGAGGGCATGGTGTCTAAGAGTCTTGTTTGTACATGTGAAATAAAAGTGTTATCTTGAATTCAACCCTGATTTATCCAAAGTTCAATGAAAGGAAATGAAATCATGGGGAATGAAACATGAAACAATTTAAATTACTTCAAATTTCAAAAAATGTGACAAAGGTGAAAAGGGTTATAATGATAGGTAATGATGATTCCTTATCATAATAAGTTGTAGAAGTGTAAGGAAACATGCTAACAAAAAAAATTGTGTATATTTTATGTACCAAATAATTAAAAACTAAAGTTTATAACAATGGATCACAAGCTTGTAGCCATTTTTGAACATTCTAAAAGAGGAATATTGATTTAATTAAAGGTGGTGATTTTATGAGGAGGGCATGGTCCTATCCATGGTCTTAAAATAAAAATCATAAAATAAAAATCCTAGAGAGCACATAAAGTATGTGAAAATAAAAATGAGAAAAATGATATTTATGAGCAAGGTCTAGTCCTAACCATGGTCTTCCACTACAACTCACAAAAGAGAAACCCAAGAGGTTAAAAAATCATTGGAAAGTAATGAAATAATAAGATCAAATAAATTCATGAAGAATATTGGGTCCTATCCATGGATTTACAATACAACTCATGATAAAAAGAAACTAAATGACCAAGAAAAGGAACTAAGGTTTGTGGAAAAATAATTTTTTGCAAAGGGTGAGACCCATGTTCATCAAGAAGATCAAGAGCATGATGGTGAGATTCATGTAATTCTTCATTGGTTATGATATCATGAAGAGATATTTAGAGAGAGGGAAGTTCTACTTCTAACGGGAGGCCTGACTCAGAACCATAGACTAAAGAAAATAATGTTACCCCAATGGCAGTGCATATGAAATTATGATAGGCCTAAATTATGGGATATAAATGAATATTTTAGTCCATGAGGGTTTCATGGATTGTCTTTTAGAGGATTTTTTTGATAATTTTGTTAGTGGCCTCAAATTTTCCATTTCATTAGGGATGATAGGGTGTGGAAATTTTGTGGGTATTTGGAATTTAGCACAAAGCTATTTTACATCCTTATTTTTGAAACTACCACCAATATAAAAAATGATATTATTAGGAATTCCAAAGTGACAAATGATTTTATTGAGGATGAATTTGGAAATATTGGTTCCAATGACATTGGCAAGAGGCATGACTTATACCCATTTAGTAAAATATTCAATAGTCATGATGATAAAAACATGCCCATCTTGTGATCTAGGTTGTTTACCTATGAGATATAATCCCCACATGGAGAATTGCCAAGGATATTCCATAGTTTGGAGCTTGACTAGTGGTGAATGGATTAGATAATTATGAAGTTAGAAAGGACTACACTTTTTATCAAACTCGATAGAATCCTTTTCAAGATTAGGCAAAAAGTATCCCATATGTAAGAATTCACATTTTGTATCATGTCCACTATAGTTAACACCATAAATACCCCCATGTTCTTGTTAAAGGAGAGGAGGAACCTATTCTTTCATTACACAAAATATTAGGTTAACTTTGGTGTTATAATAATAAAGGGTGTTATATTGAAAGACATAATTGAAAGCTTGTTTATGAATTTGGGTATTTTCATGGGAATCCATATTCGGAGGATAAGTTTGATGATCAAGGAAGTGGATAATGTCTTTGTACCGTGGGCTCTATCAAATGGTAATAGACTAAATATGATAAATATGTGAATGTTATGGCTGGATGGAGTATGGAGACTTTCTTACTTGAATAAAAAGGGTAGAATTAGTGATAACTTAGTGTGGATGAAATAAGGATGATGAAGAATCAAGTGAAATAGTGATAGAGTTTGTATCTCTAGGGATGGGACTAATGGTAAAAAAGTGAATTATTTGGCAAGGTTAGTGTCCATTTGATGATAAGAAATAATATATTCACTTTTACATTGATAATCACCATTAACTTATCAAAAAATGAGTTGGGAGTCACCCAAAGTATGAATATATGTAATTTATAAGTCAAGTGCCATTCTCATGCCTAAGATTAATGCTTAATATACTACCATGTCATTATGACATGAAACATGAGTCAAAATTCCAAATGGATAATTTTACCATGAAGACTAGTGAGTATAAAACCTACCCCAGCTCTTTAGAGGCATTTGGTGTCATTAGAATTAAGGGTCTAAGTATCTTCATGTAAATCAACACTGATTTCAAGAAGTTATTTGATGGCTACATTAGATTTAGCATTATCAAGAATGATGTCAAAATATTCTTAATTACTTGATTATAAATAAATAGCGAATTTATGGATGTAGTCTTTATGAGAGATATCCTAATTAATACCTTTAATATAGAGGATTTTATCATCAAGGAAACTATCTTGAAGGTGATTGGTAGTGGGTATGGGTTCTGCAATAGGTTGGTCAGCAATGACTTGTCATTTAACAAAATTTTTCATGATGATGTAGAGGATAAATTCAATTAAAAGAACCATCCACTTGCCAATTCTATCTCCAAGGAGAAAACATTTAGGAAAAAAGTGAAAAAGTGGGTCTAAATGAATTATGACATAAGTTTTTTCTATAAATCATGTAGTGATGGATCTTTTCAACTATGAAATATACACAAAGTAAATCATGTTTAACTTTGGTATAACACTTTTCATAATCAATGAAACTTTGACTGGTATAGTAGATCTCATATTATCTTCGAGTATTATCTTGTTGGGAAAGCATTACCCTAATTTATACAGGTGTGGAAGAAGTGTACAAAATTAAAGGATGGTCATTGAAAGGTGGATGAAGGGTGGGAGGATGGAGAAATGATTATTTCATATAGTCAAATGTTTTTTGATAAGGATCAATCCATTCAAGAGCATTACCTTTTTTAAGAAGGAAATTAAAAGAATAAATGTGATAAGCCTTTTTGAGGATGAATCATCAGATTAACCAAGATTTATTAGGTAAGTACTAATGTTTAGAATGGAATGAGGAATAGGCATGTTGAAAATAACATTGATCTTAGTAGGATTGACATAAAAAATATGAAGAGAGACTAAGAACCATAGAAATTTACTAGATGTGACACCAAAGACACATTTTTAGATTTTTAGTTTAACTTTATATTTGATGAGTTGATTGAAGATGATGGAAAGATAATAAAGATGAGTTTTGTGGCTTTTGGATTTGGTGATGAGATCATCCACATAGGTTTCCAAAAGATTATGGATGAGATAATGAAAAATGTGGGTCATAGACTAATGATAGGTACCTTTGGAATTTTTAAGGATGAAGGGAATTTTAACATAGTAATAGGTGCACCATTATGTGGTGAAAGTTGTCTTGTGTTGGTCTTCAAGTGTTATATGAATTTGATTGTATCCCAAAAGACCATCCATGAGGGACAACATTTAATATCCAACAATGGAATCAATAATGGCTTCTATCAAAGATCATTAGAAGTTGTCCTTGGGAAAAATGAGATTGAGGTTGTGAAAATTGATGTGAATGACCATGGTGACATTATTTTGAATGGGGATAATGTTGGAAACCCATTCAAAATAGTGCACTGGTTTGATAAATTTAGCATCTAATAGTTTAATAATTTATTTATGGCATAAGTTGGAAACTTTAGGGGAAAAATTTATTATTTTTTGAAAATGGGTTTGGCATCAAGATATGTGAATATTTTATGAACCATGATATTAGGACTGATGTAGGCATGCCCTCATATGAGCAGACAAAAGTGTTGTCATATTTTTATCATTAATGTCATTATTGTTGTCATTGATGTCTCAATGGTACTCTTGTGAATATTATTAAATGTTAATTGGGATAATCATGAGCTCATTTATATCTCATTTAAGATTTAAATATATTAGTGGTATATGTTCATATGTCTACATGAGGCATGTGAAGGTTAGTATGGAAGGTCCTTTCTGTCAAAGTTATGAAGTTCTTAAGCCTAGTAGTGTCTTGATAAGGTATATGAATGTTTTCATGGTGATATGGATATTCTTAGACTTTTAAAGGTGGTATAAGGATGTTTGACATTATTTGAGCATGTGAGATGTTGTATGACATAACAATGAGGTGTTGAGAGCATGAAAAGAGGCATGGAGATCAAGTGCTTAAGTGGCCTAAAAATAGTCATACCATGTACATTAATTGTGATATAATGAGTATGGTAACATGTTAATATTGATACACAAAGAAATGAAATGTTTTATGAGGTTTCTTGAGCATGTGTATGAGATAACTACTTAAAAAGCATATCCTTGTGTCAAGTATCAAGAGCTTAAGGAGTCTTTTTATGGCCTAGTCATGGCATGAAGAGACCTTGTTTGAAGGCATGGCATTGGTTTATTGGTGAGATAAGTGGTATAATTCATTTTAGAAGATTTATGGTAGTGGTTTAGCATGGTAAGAGGTTGTATTGAGGTGTTGAGATCTTGGATAGTGGCTTGCAGGTCAAGGTTTAGAGAGCAAAGAGAGAGATGGTGGCCAAATGAGGTATGAGATTTAGATTTAAATATAAGAATGAGTATGTGAGAATTTTAAATTGTGTGATCTATTTTCCCAAGTGTTTTTACCAAGTTTTATCTCAAATTTTGAAGGTTTAGGTTTGAAAAAGTGTTTTAAGGTCTCTCAAGTGCATAGGATGAAGAGTTATCTACTCGAGAAGGTTTATCAAATGTTCTTTGCCATGAAAATAATCTACATGAGGAAATAATATTTTCATGGTATATTTTTAAGGGACTTATCTTAAATTTATAGGAATTATTTTTTGGAATGAGGGGTTAAGCTTTATAAATGATTGTTAACAATGGAAGATGGTTTAAACCCTCAAAGAACCCTAATAATGACCCAATATGAAATAAGTTATTAGAAAGTGATAAAAATGGATTGGTATTAATATTTTAGTGATTTTATGTTTATTAAAATCTCCCATTCACCTCTAGGTGTGAGTGAGTTATCAGGTTGTGAGTAGACCCTATAGGAAAGTGCTTGTTTCTTAGAGATTTGGTGTGGGTATGAAAATAATTTGATGGAGAAGGTTAATCATTTTATTTGATTTACATGGTATTTTATGGATAAGTTATATCCCTAAAGTGTGATAAATTGGTCATCTATGATAACCAGATGCTAATAGGCCTAATGGTGTAAATAGTGAAAAACCTAAGCAGAAGTGAGAAGATGATTAGGTATGTGTTATCGTGGAATAGGGATGAATAAAATTTAATTTATATAATTTTAGATACTTTTAATAAATTTTAATTTTTGATATAATTTTTGGATATCATTGTATATAGAAAAAAGCTACTCACAAGCTGACTTGTTAAGCTCAGTGAGGTCTCTGTGCAGTGAGGTCATGAGATTGGTATGTAAAGCCAATATTTTCATTTAACCATGTCATATATCTATATTATAATGGTATAATTATGTAATAATATCATACACATGAATAATTAGTATTTAAAATTGGCCATACAAGTGTTGAAGGTTAAAATTACCATGACCGGTCTTCAAGGCAAACCAACAGTTCTAGGTAAGTTACAATTATGAGTTTGAGGCTATATGACCTAAGTTAAATAATATCATTTAAATTTTGTTTATATTTATCAATTTTATTCTCTATAAATACTTTTTATAAGGTTTTTAAATAAGTGAAAGTACTAAAAATGTTGAAGCTAAAATGACTTGATTGGTTGAGTGAGGTTTGTGAGAGGGAAGGCCAACAAATTAGTCTACAAGACCAATAATTGCCATTATAACTTATGATATTTTGTTTTATTTTGTTATAAGGATATTTAAAGATAATTTTAATGAATTTTAATTCCTTTATTGTGTATTTTAAAGTGTCATAATTTCAAATTTCCATGACTATGTTTTGAGCTTAGTTAGCAGTTTAAAGTGAGCATTTTACAGAAATGAGCTTGAGCATGTATACCTTGAATTGAAGTATATAATGAATTTTGGGATGATCCTGAGGTCATTATGTTTTTAAATATTTTATTTATTTACATTTTTATTTATCTAATTTTATTTTTTCTTCATTAGTTCAAGATATACTTTCTGGATATGCACATACCTAATTGTGAACAGTACTAATGGCTTACTTCGAGTGCTAGTTGAAGTTAAAAAGTGTCATAGACATAATATGATATTATTATATATATATAATAAATTTTAATAATAATTTTTAATTATGTTTTAAAAGTTTTAAAGTGTTCCAAGAAGATCAAAGGGTGACGTGCAGTAATGAAGGCTTAATGGAATTAGGTCTCCTTAAGGCCTAAAAGAGGGTTTGGTCCTATATGCTATGATTGAAATATTATAATGTTTTATTAATGTATGAAACGTGAAAAATTTCCTATTTAAATTTTAATACAAGTATTCAATTGTATATGTCTGACCAAGAGGTGTATGAACAAGAGGCTTGTATATATACAAGGTAGTTTTAGGTCTATTTATGTGAGAAGAGTGTGCAAGTTGTTGAGATATGTTCCTATTGATTTGTTTGTGGAATTAAGGTTTTCATTAATTTAAAATTTATTCAAAGGTAATTTATGTAATACATGTTATCTTGTTATGATACATGGTAAGTATATTTTATGACTTAAACATGTTCTAGTAAGTCTTTATGTTATGCATAAGGTCTTGGCATAAGGTTGTGTTTTGATAAGATTATGAATAGTGTTTGGTTTGAAGAGATCATATAAAAGATATTTATTGTGTGTATTAAATTTTTTATTTTTATAAGCTTATTATTGACCAAGTTCATAAGAACAAGTCTGTATGCACATCATATATTGAGAATCCTAGTCTTGTCTTGATATAGGCATGATGATGATGACATTGATATGTATGATCTTAAAAATATGAAAATAATTGATATAAAATGTGATAAGGTGTTTTAACATGTGAATTAGTTGTAAATTACATATATAGTGTTAGGAAGTTCATGTGTTAAGGCTTAATCCTTGCATGATAACTTAGTATGAAGACACAAGCTTGGTAGCTTGATGAGGTGAATAGTATGAGACTAGTGTGAATAATATTGGTAGATTATGAGCTTGGAATTATTCATTTGACATGTGTATATATTGTTGAGATCATTAAAATAGGTTACCAAGTGTTTTCAAGGGTCAAAATGAAACTAGTAGTTTAAGGCCTAATATGCATGATGACCTAATATTGCCAAATGAAGGGTCAAGTTGAGTTTCTAAGGTGTTTAAAAATGGATGAGCATGGATTAATGTTTTAAAATTTATATAAATAATTTTGATGAAGTTTCAGGTCATGGATTGAAAAATAAATCAAGAAAATATGTTTTGTGATCTCTTGTGCATGTAAAACGAAGAGATGATAGCTCAAGAAGGATATTTTTATGCTCATTGACACACAACTATCCTAAGCCTTTTGGGAGGGATGTAAAAGGGTCATATTAATTCTTTCCAAGAATTAATAGGTGGTTTCAAGGATAGATTTGTATGAACAAATGTTAAGAAGGTAAACTAGTCCAAAGCCCTCTCAAAACCCTAACAGTGACCTGATTGGAGAAATAGTGATATAAATTACCTAGAATTAATTGGTAAGTATTTTTATGATTGTATTTTGTATATAAATCCATATAGAATATCCAGGTGGCAGTGGTTTGACAAGATAGTGAGTAGAACCTATAGAAAATTATTTATTTCTAAAAAATTTGATGTTACAGGTAGGGTTAACCAAGAACATGCATGTAAGTGGGTGAAATTTGAATGTCATTAATTTTTATTTTTTTAATTATGGTATCTATAAAATTTATATCCTCTATTTTAACTACATTGGTCAATCATGTTGACCTATCACCAAATTGGTAAAGAGTGAAAATAGTGATAAAAACTAATTAGAGTGAGAAAACATTTAGGGATGAGTTTTAGGTGATTAGGAATGGATCCAATTATTTGGAGTATTTTAAAAATTATTATAACTCATTTTCAATTTTTTAATAATATTTTATGATGCTCATACACAAGCAATAATGTGCTCTCAAGATGATATGTCTAAGTGAGTGAAGACAATGAAGGTATATGTTTTAGATATTGGTCTATATATCTCATGTTTACCATTAGACCTCTATACCTATGTGTTTAAATATTATCTAAGGATGTTTAAGGATAAAAATAATTTCTTATAATTTATTATAAGTGGTTATACAAGTGTCAAGAGTCATGATCATCATGATTGGTTCTTAAGCCGAACTGACTGTTCCAGGTTTACCAAGTGGAGTAAAGAGTGTGAAACCCTAACATAAGATTTGATGAATATAATTTATTTTTTTATTTTTTGAGACCTAAATTATCTATTCATACCTTATTTAATTTTTTTAATAATTTTAAGTGGTTGAGATATGAAATCCAAAATGGCTTGCATAGTTGTGTTAAGATAGTGAGAGAGTAGCTTGACAAATTAGTTTGTAAGACTAATGATTTTCACTAAAAATTGATATACATACATTTTTAAATAATAAATAACAATCACATAAATTATTAATGTGCATTATATGGCATTAAAGTTTCCTTTCAAGTTCTAATGACAAATTTATTCATGACTGTGTTTCTTGAGCACTCAGGTAGTTTGAGTAGTCATATTGTAGATGTGTGTTTGGAGTGTTTTTATTAGATTTGAATAATATATTGAATATTATTATGTTATATAAGTCTAAAATTTTCATGGTAATAATATTTTATTCATGATAAGTGCCTATAAAGTTGTTAAGATTCAAAAGTTCTTGACTATGTTTTGGAAGTTTGTTGTAGAATAGAGTGAGCCTGTTGCAGAAGTGTTTTTATATATTTGGAGATTAAGTAAAGGTTTTTAATGGAATTTATGGTGACCATGAGTTAATTTATAATATTTTAATGTTATTTTATCACATTTTTGTTTTTTTTTAAAATTATTCTTCAAATTTATAAGATAGACTTTTCCTATGTGTGAAGGGCTAATAGCAAGTAAACCACCTGATATGGTTCAAGTGATGAGTTGAACTAAAAATTTTCATGGAGATATGAGGATTTTATAAATTTTATATTTAATACATATAATAGGTTTTTTAGGATAAATTTTTTCTAAGATAACTCAAGTATAACGTGCTTGAGATAGACCTAATTGCATTAGGTCTCTTTTAGGCCTAATGGAGGTTTTGGCCTTTAATGGGTATGAATGACCTATGTATAGGTTGTCTCACATGTTTAACTTATTTATGGAACTATTCAAAGTTTAATTAAATTTTATCTATGATTTTTTCTGACCAATATCATTAATAGGAAGTGTTTGATATAAAAGCAAGGCCTAATTGGCATATTTGAGTTAGTTAGAGGATTGGGAATATAAGCATAGAAAAAGGATCATTTAAGGAGTATTATAAGGTAATTAATGAAAATAATAAGATAAATTAAATAATTATGAACATATAACATATGTTCTTCAGGTGGATGACAAGGTCATTTGACCTAATGAGCCTAGAATATGTAAGTTTAGTGAGTGAGCCTAGAAGTCTATTTGAGAGGGGTAGAAGGTTGAATGAGATAAATAAGGTGAGATAAAATTATTAGATACATCATATGAGTGTTATAATTTTATAATAATGATTTATTTTTAGGATACAAAAGAGAGAGATAGCTAAAGAAGAGGTCACCATCAGTTGACAAAGCAACAAGGTGGGTTGGTGCTTATTCAAGAAGGGATTTAGAGGTTAATTTTAGGTTTGATATTTCATAATTTTAATTGAATTTTTTTAATTATTTCCAATTAACTTATATGCTTATATCCTCCTTGTAATTTGGAGCTTGCTAAAGGACTAGTTTGGTTGATGCCTAACTAGTGAGGGGTTAGTGCTCTTTGTGGGGTTGGTGCCTCACTAAATGTTATTTAATTAATTATAGGATATTATTCCAAGTGGTGTGATATTTTGTTTTATCCCCCATTATCATTTCCCATATATATATATGGTGTTTATTTATTTATATCTTGCTTCTTGTCTATGTGATTTCTTCTCTACATATTGTTTATTTACTAGATTGGTTTGAATGGTTATTGAATTAAGTATGGGTTTTAATTAAATAATTTAAAATTGATTAACCCCCCTCTTAATGGTTTTGATTCCAATAATTTATATTGGAACAATTCCTTTAGAGGAGGCTTGATAGCCTATAGGTGATCCTAAGAAGCACAAAGTATGATGATGACAATGTTCATCTTGTTTGCAATGATGGTATATCAAAGAATGATGGTAATGGTAGAGTTTTATAAAGATAATAAGGTTGTAAATATTAGGCTTGATCAATAATTAAACCAAGGTGATATATTTTTTATTGTATGACATCAATCAAAGTTTAAATAATGTCAAATGTACCATTTGACATCTCAAATGGACTATGTAGAAGCTAAGTCAAAGATCAAACCTAAGATTGACAATCTAGGAGGACTCTAAATACATGTTGAGAGAAAGTTATAGGTCAAGACATCAAAGTGTCTTGTATAATCTTGATTTAGGCGTTATAAATAAGGTGTGTTTAACCTTGTGTTTCCATAAATATTCTACGAGTTGATCATCAAGGTAGGGGAGTTGAGTTGAGTCTATGAAACTATTATAGATGAGCAAAAGTTTTATTATAAACCTAAGTATGTTTTTAATACCTAATTAAGGTATGTTTAAGCCTTCATGATGTATAAAGGTATATATATGTATATGTATGTATGTGTGTGTGTGTGTATATATATATATATATATATATATATATATATATATATATCCTTGATTTTATCTGTATGATAGTTAAACATATATACATTGAGGTATTAAGATCCAAATGAGGAGTTATTTTGAATCATGAATGTACATTTTGTGGAAAGACCTAAGAAGATGATTTTATCCTATGAACGTGATCAATGGTAGACACAGTAAGATTAGATGTTGATTCAAGTGTTTGAAACTTCTGACATGATTGGAATGAATGAGATTTTCAAGATTTCATGGGATAATGAGACAATGAAAAGATAGTTAATTTTATGATGACCTTGACAAAGGTTGATGATGGTTTGATAAAGGTATGCCATAGAGATTGAGGTCTCATAAGACCTAACTAGTTGTTTTGATAAATTGTGAAACATAAAAGGAATAATATTATTGCATAAAGAGTTTGTTGTCATAACATGTGTTTAGACTACTAAGATTATTCTTTATAACAATTTTTTTATTGGAAGATAGGCCTAGTGTGTGTAGGTCTCTATAAGATCAAATTGAAGATTGGTCTACAAGACTAATACTATCAAAGTTAGAGCTTGTTTGCCCATGTGATCCAAGGTATTATTATGTTATAAAAAGTGATATGATAATTTACTTGTGCCATGAATAAGATAACATTGATCTAAAGTTGACAAGTGCTCTGAATTTTTTCAAAGGGTTTTGACAATTATTGTTAAAATTGATCCATTAAGTCATTCTTGAAGAGAAAGAGTTATCATGTAGAAGTTGTTTATAGATCTAGTTGGTTGAGATGATATATTTAAGGTACCATAAGCTAAGTCAAGTCTTAATGACTCAAGGAGTCTATTTGAGACATGTGGAGCATGAGGAATGGTGTATGTGATCTTAAAAGTCTTTTACTAAAAAATAATCCATTCATTTGTAGAAGTTATTTTTGTTATTTAAAACCATATCTATGATTGAGAAGTCATAATAAGGAATATGCCTATATGAGGTATTATATGGATTTTTAGTGAGTTGCATGATTTTTTAATAAATGTCAAGGATAAAATTCCTTGTTTCTGTGTGTTAAGTTGTTAGAGAAGGCCATGTGGGTCCTAGAAGGATTGTTTCTTGATAAAATATGTTTATCTCCATTGGTTTCCCATGTATGCTAAAGTTATATTAATATAAGGTATGATACTCTTTTTAAATATGCATATATAGTTGATTTGTAGTTCCAGATGACATGATTTAAGTGAAGCATGGAGTTAGGAGGAGCTAACTTAGATGGCTTGAGAACTTTGAAGAGAAGCATGCATGGATAAAGGGGGAAATTGATTATTAATTAAAATGATCAGGTCTAAGGATAAATATACTAAGTGGATATGTCCTTTTTCATTAATATCAAATGGGAATAAAGACCATATTGGGAGAAAGACCAGTTTGGAGAGAGGAGAATGGTCTGCTATGCTAGAGTGTTTTCTATAAATGATAAAGGGGGAGATTATTGAGGTATGTTCCTATTAATGTGTTTGTTTCATTAAGGTTATAGTTGATGTAAAATTTATTAAAATTTCATTGATATCCCATAGTTTATCTTGTGATGATACATGGTAAGTATTCCTTATAACTTAAGCATGTTATAATAAGTCTTTGTGTTCTGCATAAGGTCTTGGCACAAGGTTATGTTTTGAAAAGCTTATGAGAAATGTTTTATTTGAAGAGATAATATTTAAGAGAGTTATTTTTTATATTGAAATTATTGTTTTGATAAGGTCCTTATTGAACAAGTTCATAAGAACAAGTCTGTGTACACATCATATATTGAGAAGCCTAGTCTTGTCTTCATATAGACATGAAGCATTGTAAGGAATAATGCAAATGGAATTGATATGTATGATCTTGAAACTATTAAAATAACTGATATAAAATTTTATAAGGTGTTTGAACATGTGAATTAGGTTTAAAGTACATCTACAGTGGTAGGAAGGTCAGGTATTGAGGCATAGTCCTTACATGAAAACCTAGTATAAAGGCACAAGCTTGGTATCTTGATGAGGTGAATAATATAAGACCTATGTGAACAAGGTTGGAATATTTCATCCTAGTATGATTACATTTGACATGTCAATGACTTTTTAAAAGCATTATAATAGGTTACCATGTGTGTTTAAGGGTCAAAATGCAACTAGTAATTTAAGGCCTAGTATAAATGAAGACCTAATGTGGAAAAATGAAAGGTCAAGTTGAGTTTCAAAGGTTTTTAAACACATATGGACATTTATTAATGTTTTAAAAGTTATATCAATAATTTTTATGAAGTTTCAGGTCATGGATTAAAGAAAAAAGCAAGAAAACACAATTTGAAATGTTATGTGCATGTAGAATGAAGAGATAAGAGCTCAAAAAGGATCTTTTGATGCTCATGGAAATGTATAAAATTTGAATGGTGACCTATGGATTTTTATAGAGATGGAAAAGAGTCATAATAATTATTTTTGAGAATTAGAAGGTGGTTTTAAGTATAGAGTTGTGTGAACAAACATTAAGAAGGTAAATTGGTCCAAAACCCTCTCAAAACCCTAATAATGACTAGATTGGATAAATATTGATATAAATTGACCATAATCAATTGGTAATTATTGTTTTTTATTTTATGTTTTATATTAATCCATTAGGTATCTCTAGGTGGTAGTGGTCTGATAAGACAATGAGTAGAACCTATAGAAAATTGCTTATTTATGAAGAATTTGATGTTAGAGGTAGGGTTGACCAAATCAATGCATGCAAGTGGATGGAGATTTAAGGTTAATAATTTTTTATTTTTTTAAATTATTATATTTATATAATTATATCATTTATTTCAACTATTTTGGTCAATCATGTTGACCTATCGCTAAAATGGTAAAGAGTGAAAATAGCGATAAAAACCAATTAGAGTGAGAAAGCATTTAGGTATGAGTTTTAGGTGATTAGGAATGGATCTAATTATTTGGAATATTTATTAAATACTTATAATTTATGTTAACTTTGTTAATAATTTTTTATTATGATCATACACAAGAAAAAATGTGCTCTCAAGATGCCCTATCTAAGTGAGTTAAGATAGTGAAGGTATATATTTCAAATATTGGTCTATATATCTCATGTTTACTATTAGGCCTCTATAAATGTGTGTTTTAAGATGATTTTATGATGTGTAAAGATAACATAAATGATTTAAAATTTATTTTAAGTGGTTATATATGTGTTAAGATTCATGATCATCATGATTGGTTCTTAAGCTAGACTGACTATTCTAAGTTTGCCAAATGAAGTGAAGAGTGTGAAACTTATGATAAGATTTGATTCATATAATGAATTTTTTGATTTTTTATGAGAAATTAATGACCTATTAATACCTTATGTAATGTTTTTAATAAATTTAAGTGGTTGATATATGAAATCTAAAATGGTTTGTATGGTTGTTTTAAGACAGTGAGAGAGTAACTTGACAAATTGGTCTGTAAGACCAATGGTTGTCACTAAATATTAATATCTATCCATTTGGAAAGTATATAAAATACTAAAATATACTATTCATGTGAATTAAATTTAATTAAATTTTCATTTAAAATTTTTAATGACAAATTTATTTAGACTAATTTTTTGGAGCACTCAGGCAATTTGAGTAGTCATATTGTAGAAGTGAGTTTGGAGTGTTTTGATCAATTTTTAAGAATATATTAAATATTATGATGTTATATAAGTATCAAATGTTTTTGGGAATGTTTTATTATTCATGATAATTGTCTATATAATTTTTAAGAGACAAAATTTCTTGACTATGTTTTGGTAATTTCTAGCAGAATAGAGTGAACATGTTGCAGAAGTGCTTTTGTGTGCTTAAAGCTTAAGTAAAGGTGTATAAATTATTTTATGGTTAAAAATAGATAATTAATAAAATTTTAATGTTATTTTATCATATGTTTTTTTCATAATTTTTTTTCATACTTCATTTTTATAAGATAGACTTTTCATGCGTGTGAAGGGCTAATGGCGAGTAAACCTTATAGCATGGTTTGACTGACGAGTTGGACTATCAGGTCACATGGAGATATGAGGATGTTATAAAGGGTATATTTAATACATATTATATGTTTTTAAATAATTTTTTTATTCTAAATATTTTTCAAGATAACTCAATTGTAATATGTTCTTAAGACAGACCTAATTGCATTAGGTCTCCTTTAAGCCTAATGGAGGTTTTGGACATTAATGGGTATGAAATACCTATGGAGTGGTTATATCACATGTGTAAAATATTTATGTACCTATTAAAAGTTTAATTAAATTTTTTAAATGATATTATCCAAACAAGATGTGTAAGATGAAGTGTTTCATATAAAACCAAGGCCTAATTTGCCTTTTTGAGCTAGTTAAAGGACTAGGAATATAAGAGTATAAAAGGGATAATTGAATGAGTAGTATCAGGTAATTAAGGAAATAAGAGGAGGAATTAAATAATTATTAACATCTAACATATTTTCTATATGGAGATGAAAAATTCATTTGACCTAATGAGGCTAGAAGAGACATGTTGAACGAGTGAGCTTAGAAGGTTATTTGAGAGGGATATAATGTTGAAGTGAGCTTAATAAGGTGAGATACCATCAGTATCTAAAATAGATGAGTTTTTAAAGTGTACTATAATGATTTATTTTTATTATATATAAGAGAGAGATATATTATTAAGAGGTCACCATCAATTGAGAGTAATAAGGTGCCTTGAGGTGATCAAGCGTGTCTTGGGTGGGTGGGTACTTAGTCAAGAAGGGAGTTGAAGATGAATTTAAAGTTGAATCTTGAATAAATGTCCTTTAATTATATTTTTTAGTTCCAATTCAATAAAATATTTGTATATTCCTTTTAATTTGGATCTTGCTAAAGGATTAGTTAGGTTGGTGCCTAACTAGTGAGGGTTTGATACTCCTTATGGGGTTAGTGCCTCACTAAATGCTATTTCATTTATTATAGGATAGTATTCCAAGTGTTATGGTAGTTTTTTTTATTTAACATGAGGTTTTACCATATATATATGGTTTTCATGTGTTGATATCTTACTTCTTGTCTATGCAATTACTTCTCTATGCATTGCTTGTTTACTAGATTGGTTTAAAAGGTTAAAGAATGAAGTATGGATTTTAATAAAATATTTTCACACTAATTCATCCCCCTCTTAGTGGTTTTTATTCCAAAATAATAAAATTAAATATAACATTGAGGAGTATAAGGAGGTCATGTACACCATCAAATGGGTGTAGAGAGATAGTCATGAATATATAGTAAAAGGTCTAAGTATGAAGATTAATGTCATATGACCTAATCAGTCTTGAAGAGACCTAAATGAGCAAACAGGCCTAGAAGGAAGTGTGATAGGGATAAAAATTTGTAGATATGAATAGGTGGTCATCATATTTTGGTTGATAAACATATTATTCTTAAGGTGATAAAAGCAATTAGGTGGCTGAGTTGGTGCCTCCTTATAAGTGGGTGTTTGTTAAAGCCTATCTAGGTTAGTGCTTAGCTAGCTAGGGTTGGTACTCCATGTGAAATTGGTGTATCATTAAATCTTGGTTTTTATCTTATATTAATGTATTCCACTTTTAAATATTATTTTGTTTCTTCCTCTTGAGGGTTTCCCACATATATGATGTGTTATCATTGTGTTCTTATGTTTCATGAATATGTGGATGGTTGCATAGTCATTTCTTGATCTACATGTTTTAATGAATGGTTCATGCCTATTAAGTTGAATTGAATGAATTTTTTGAACACTAATTTACCCCCATCTTATTAATTATGTTTTCAACAATTGGTATCAAAGTAAGGCCCTTTAAAATAAGCCTAGCCGCTGAAAAGTGATTCTAGAAGCACAAGATGGATAAATAGTTAAGGAAAGAAAGTCATGAGTTAAGATATGCAATAGGGGTCTTCAAGAGAATATATGTATCCTAAAAAGTGACATGTTCAAAAAAGCTAAAAGTTATGATAAGACCATCAAGGATCATAATAATTAGTTAGAAGTTACAAATACAAGTTTGAGATCAAAGGAAGTTGAGTAAGATTAGTTAAAGTCTGATCTAGGTTCCTTGAAGGTTGAGCATGAGTAGCTCATAGAAAATATGAGAAAGTTTGAGGAATTTAATGAGAATATATGTCAATTCAATAATAATTCAAACATAAAGAGTAATATGATAAGACCAATCAGATAGATTAACATCATAAGGTATTCCAGTTTCTCCCATGGTCATTATTTTGCTTGTTATTAGGTTGGACATAAATCAAAATACTATAGAAGGATGAAACCCAAGAAGAGTTTTCATTATACTATAGTAAAGGAATCAATTGGCCAAAAATATATCATAGACCACATCAATCAAGATGTGTGTCTAATAATAGTAATGTTTTTTCTATGAGTGTCAATGTGTTGGTCATATTGTAAGATTTTGTAAGATACAATTGAATAAGTCCTCAAGTCATAACAAGATGTTAGAAGCTCCTAAGAGAAAATTCATGATATGAAGACCAAATAAGGTGAGAACTAGTCATGATTATCTTATAGATCAAGGTGAACTAATTACCAATTTAGAATGCCAAGATTGTTTAGTATAATATCAGATAGAGAAGAAGAATGATGATGTAGACATCAAGCCAGATGTGCATATTGTCACTTGGATTTTCACCCTTTGAGGATATTTCTCATCTCTCCTCATCCAAGTGGCACAATTGAAACACCTCTAAGATTTGGGTAGCCTAAGAATGAGGTGAATATCGAGATAGGGATAACTCCCTTGAAATACCATTTTTGGATCACTACTACACCTATGCTTGCAAGGAAAAGGGAGAGAAAAAAAATTAAACTATCCTAAAGGAGGTGATACACAAAATTTACTAATGACTATCAACCAGATACATGTCACACATGAGACCAATAGACTAACTAGGCATACACTTCTCTTTTCTGAATCTTCTCACATCAGTATTTCATTATGAGGTTGTGATGATTATTTAGGCTAGGAGGACTAGATAAGAGGTATATAATGGCACTATTGAATAAAATAACTCACTAAACCTTGAAACTTCATAGAACACTTCACATGAACTATAATAAAAGGCTTTCCAACTATAAATAGGTGAGAGAATGAAATAATAATGCTAAGGAAACAATAATCATCACTAAGAAAGATCAATCATTAAGTGAACACAATATAAAAAGTCATAGAAGATGTAAAATAAGTAGTATTTATTGATCCAAGGTATTAAAATGAGTAGGGATTCACCATACTTAGGTGGACCATATCTTTAAATGTCCAATATGGTTAGTTCTTATAGATCTTGAGAGAGAAAAGAGGAGAAAGAAGTACAAAGGTCACAACGACAAGTGTTAAGCTAATAAAAGGAGTTAAATGTGCATGAGAATATAATTTTAAACTGATCATGCAAAATCAAGAAGCACAAGTGTCACCCCAAGTCATGAAACTCTTGAAATGTGGTGTAGAAGTTCTCATTTTACACAAGGAAACTACCTTTATCGTTCAACCATATTTGAACATCCCAAAATTGAATATGGATATTTATAATGATTGGAATGAGAGATAAGGGTTTTATACATGTCTCTCCATGCATTGGTTGCATTCGTAATCACTTGGAATCTTTTGGAAGTGAGCCATCACTACCTACAATCAAAGAAAATCCTTTTTCAATCACCCCTCACACTTGGCCTCAAAATTTGAATAATTTTCCCATGTAAATATATAAAATGGGGTGAATTACATGTGTCAATACAATCCATGTCTTGATAGGTATAAGGCACACCTTAAAAGTAGCTTACTTGAAGTTTTTCACCCTTCTCACTATCATGTTCATTATGCTAGTTATGACTGGATGAGATGAAGTAGTTGGTAAGAATAATTATGAGTTTTTTAAATCATTAAATAGACATTTGGAGTTATATTAAGTCTCAATATTCCTTCCAAATTTTATTTCATTTTTTGAAACCTCCTAGAACCTACACAATGCATAAAATAGTCAAAAGAGCTAATTTTTAACCTTGTTCATACAAATAAGCCATCACAAAAGTTGATGGAGGGAACCATAAATAGTATTATACATCACCCAATCACTTTAAATTCGTTTTTAGTCCATTATAATTTCTCTCCATCCTCATTTTCCTAATCAGGTCCTTATCTAGGGTTTGCAAGGGTTTTAGGCAGTTTTGACCTTTACTGATGTTTCATAAAGTTCTAATGTTAAAATCTCAACTTAATTCCACAAAATTGATTTTTAATACCCTATATAAATTTTAATATCTCCTTGAGTCTCCATGAAAAACGTTCAAGTATATATGAGCTTCCAAAGTTCTCTACTTAAGTTATTTCTCTATTCCCTGCAGGCTTGAACTAGTCTTAAGCCACAAATGGATTTCCTTGTGACTTATCTACATTAAAAAATATTATAAACACTTTAAATGACCTTATAAAAATTTAAAAATTGATTATAATTCTTGTGTCATGGTAAAAGTGAAAATGACTCCCCATTTGGCTTTTAGGCCTAACCATGCCTAATAAGCCTACCTACAACCTTGAGGTTTTAGAGCACCCTATTGAGATTAAACCTTATATAAAATGTATATTATTTATTATTTTATTTCATAAATCTTTCCAAGTCACACTATAACCTTCAAATCACTCCTTCTCATCTCTTCTTCTCATTTACCAACTATTCCTAGTTGAAGCTTGCTTGGTTGAGTTATGTCAAGAGAATTTTGACCATTTTGAGAATTTTGTTCTTATATGAGTGTTTATTAGAACCCATTAACATTATATACATGTATAAATATGATACTTTAGGTCCCCATGTAATCTTATCAATTTTATTAACCATTTTGGCTTTATTTGCTTGTATTGCAAAAATCTTGATTTTCCTAACTGGCTAATCTATGAGAAAAAATAGTGGGGTATATACATATTATCCTATGAAAAATAAAGATTATATAAATTTTATTAGGTATTAATTATTATATAAACCATATTTTGGTCATTTATCAGGTCATTATACCTTCCTATATCATAGAAACCTAAGATAAACTTGGATAAAGGTACCGTCTGCAGGGGTTTCATCATATGGATTGTGGACTATATTACATAACCCTTTCTCTACTTGTTTTGTGCTATATGAGGGTTTATAAATTACATTAAAACCTTAATAAATTTTTTATAATATAATTCACAACCCCAATCCTCTACATGTTTTGTTATGAATGCTTTGCTCAACTTAAACCTGAGTGTTCTCTATCTCAGAACAAGGACCCACCTATAGGTTACCATGCTTGCTTGAACCTATGTATAGTGTCTAAAAACCCTATTATATTCCTATAGTATAATTTTATAATTTTTTTTCCCATTTTGAATCATATTTATGTTATTCCCATAATTAGACCTCACTCCTCAACCTAATGTTGCCTACAGTCAACTACAACTAATTGTATTAGAGCAAGTAGAGGTCTATGGGCAAGAAGTCATCTTGGAGCATGTGCCATATCACCTTTAGAAACTATGATCCAAATTTAATCATATTTTTTATATCATTTTATGTTTTTCCATGCTTAATTCCCTCTCACGGATGTTATATAAACTCATAATCAGCTGTAGGTGCACATTTTCAAAGGAAGGGACACCTATAGGTGTGAATAGGATCAAAACTCAATGTATCATAATTTTTAAATGATAAATAGATAATAATTTTTCTTTCCAAATACTTATAAAAATTTAGACATGGTGGCATGATATAATTTACAACCTTGGTTTCTAGAGTCATCCAAAAGAGAATTCCTGTAGTTGTCAATGTAGAGTTTAGTGTATAAATAGGCATCTTTGAGCCTTCCCACAACCAAAATCCACTAGTCAAATTCCCTCCAAATTTTTAATAGTCTTTTTATTATGTGGATGCTTAAATTTTTGATCATTTATATGACCCAAATATTTTTTAAACCCTATCATATGACATCCAAAAAAATTCTAGGTATTATGTTTTCTCTTTTTAGGGATTTATTCCTTGAACATAGTCATTGTTATTGATCATGGTCCTTCATAGTATGCCTACCCACATACCATATGAAATATTTATTTTATGATAAAAACCAATTATATTAATCCTAATAAGTATTCCATCTTATGTTTTGACCTTTATATATGTATCATTATCTCTCTGTTAACACCACATGTAGGTGGCTTTCGCACATATAGGTAGTGAGGCTAAGTATGGACAATGGACTAAAATTTTGATCCAAGAATGATGTTATGAGATTAAACATGAATTTAATTCATTATGTAATTTATACATGGGAAACCTCATATCTTCTTTACATGAGACCCTTGCAGAGAACCAAGCATTCTGTAAACAAGGTAACTTAATTGAGACTTCACATGGTGGCACCTTCCTGCAACATCATATGATTTACATATAAAAACACCTTAAAACACTAAAATAATCATGTAGGTAATTTTATGATAGATCCAACATCATATAAAATCAAAATCTCTAGTTGGATTGTATATACTTATCTAAACCAAATCAAAACCTATAGGTTGCAATAAACAGTGGGCAGAAAAACATAGTCAACTTTTTAAAGATGGTTCATAAATCATAGTTGATTAATATTAATTTTTTTTATGTAAATTAAGATATATAAGTGTAATTTCACCTCCAAAATTAATTTGACCTACAAGTATTCCAACTAGCCGTACTAAGCACAAACCTACTAACTGGTTATGTGTGTCTAGAAGGGCAAAGAAGGAGCAAAATAGTTTTGGACCTTTTTAGCACTTATAAAGAATTTCAAGAATTTATATGAGTGTGAGTAACATATTTATTTACCTTATCCTATGTGTCACATTCCCTCATGGGCCATACAAGTGCCAAACTCCTCCTTTTCAATTGGTTTCTTGATTTTGAGTTAGATAACCTACAAGATTTAGATGGGACTAACATTCATAATAGGTAATCTAAATTCCTAGATGTTTAAAATAATAATAAGACACTTGTATACCTTTAAAACCATTCCAATTGCATTTATGACCCCTAAATTCCTACTAAGTGACTCAAAATGTCATATAAACTAATTAGACCATGACCAAGGCTAAAGTGGCATTAAATTACATCAAAAGACTTATAAAATACCCTATGACAAAATATTAAACCCTTAAAACATCTAAAGATCAATTTTTACCTATAGGGATCCCAATTTGACATGTAGGGTCAAATTTGGTCAATATATTGGTGACTCATAAGGGTAGTATGCTTGTTATACTAAAGATCAATAGCCTTATCCTATCCATGGGCTTATGGAGTCACCTAAAGTTTGTGACAAACAAGAAGCATTGAAACTTTACCACAAGGTTTTGACCAACATAAGATAACTAATTACCTCAACCAAAGAAAACAAAGGACACACGTAAAGAAAAACAAACACACTAATAAGACACACACATGTGCTCAAAGTACTTAGGGGAAAATAAATAACAAACAACTACACACAACTAGAAATTAAGCATACTTCCTTTCCAAGATCAAAAGGAAATTTCCTTGAATCTTCTTCTTTAGGAGATGAATCATAGTGCCAAGCATGTTTCTCCTTGGATTAGATGCTTGGTAGATTATACCTATTCCTTGACACTTCACTTGACCTAATCTGAAGTAGATCATCCTTAAACATGTATCTAATGTAAATTTATTCCTCTTGAATTTGTAAACATACCTCCTACCACTTCCCACTCTTCATCTCATGATCAACTTGTATCTTCTTGGTAGGCATGGCTTCAATAGGAGTAATTTCTTATTCCTTAAAAGATAAAGGCCAATAAAAGCTTATTTTATCATTAAAAATTTGATGTGTTTCTCCCAACTGGTTGAGAGGATGATAACCCATTTTGATTATTTCAAACATATCATCATGAGATGCATATGCCTCTTGAAAGGACAAATTTGAAAATTTGATTTTTTTTTTTCATACTCACTTGAGTGTCAAGGTTGCCTTCTCCATTTTTGACAAGATCATAATCTCCTTGAAAATGAGTATTAACTATTTTAATTATTTAAAATAAGTCATCCCAAGGCTTATTAGAGATTATTTCTTTCTCATGTATGATATCTTGGATAGTGATGGGAAAACTAATGATGATTTCCTCTTCTTCAACAAAAGGAAAACATTCTTCAATATAAACATAATCATAAGATTAAACACAAAAAATCACCTCTTCTTTTGAATTTAGAACCTATTGAGGGCTCTCAAGTTGTATCTCAACTATCACAACCTGAATTTGCTTTTCAAGGATTATAAGATCCTTAATTTCTTTCTCCTTTTTGGTGATGCCAATGCTAGGCATTTTATAATTAGGTGACTTAGTCCAATGAGGCTGCCAAGGTGATATGTTTTATTCAAGCAAGAGTTCTAATTTTTCATCAACCAAATTATCCTCTTTTAGTTCTCAAACAATATGTATATTAAGGAAAATGGTGATAGGGTAAGGACATGATGAACTAGTTGGTGGAGGTGGAACATAAAACTCAACATTAGATTGGAAATGAATTGTAGGGGATCCTGTTGGTAGTTATTGAGGAAGGAGAGGTAGACATTGGGATAAAATAGATTAGTTTTATTCTTTATATTTAACAATCACTTCATTACAATCTGATTGACTTGGGCACTCTCATGAGGTAGTTTAAATGGGATGTGTTTAGGCATAGGATCTTCTTTTATCTCTAAACCTTCCATCACACCTTGACTTAACAATTTCATTATTGACTCTAACTCTTCAATTTTTTTGGCTAGGTTATCTTGGAAAAGTCTTTCTTGAATTTGATAGGCATCTTCATGAGGATAAGGAGTACAAGAAGGCTGGTATGTAAAATAAGAGGTCTCTTGAGGAAGGATGGGAAGGACTTGTATATGATCAAGTTCTTTCTCAACTTGACACTCTTTATCAAGGATTTTATCCCCTTTATTTCCACATGATTCCAATACCTTATTCCAACTTTTGATGTTATTATTATGAGTCTCTTTTTGAGGTAGTGATGAAATTTAAGGAGTGGATGAAGTTTTCAAGAAACTTGGGATCTCCTTAGGCTTGGATCCTCCACCTTGTCTACAACTTGGGATTTGATATCTAGAAGTTTATTCTTGAGTTGGGGATGTAATGGGAGAGGGAAATAAAGACTTATATTCCACTTATTTTGATGATAAGATATACTTATTCATAATCTTATTGACTAACTCAATCTACCTATCAAGGTTTGCTTCAAAAACCAAGTTTATCTTTCTAACTCTCTCTTCCAACTAATTAGGAAAAAGATGACTATGATAAGCTTGATTGGGATTATGAGTATGGGTCAATTAGAACTAATATCAATATTGGGTAGGTTGATATGAGTTCTAGTAGACTTGGTGAGGTTATTCCTCATGACTTCTTAGCTTATCTTCTAAGGATGAAACTAGGCCACTCACATCTAGCATCTCACTTGTGAGCCTTTGCCAATTTTCTCTCAATAAGTGCCCACTCTATTTTAACTAGATCTAATTCATCTCTAAAATTATGAATGAGATGAATAGGATTATCTAGACCATGTCTCCTTTGTGTGTCAAGATCTATAATGTACTTCTCATAGCCCAAGAGATTTTGCTTAAAAGTGGAAATAGATTGTTTTGAGAAGTGACTAGGTTGACTAGGAGGAGTAAGATATTTAGAAGGTTGGTTATAGGAATAATAAAACTCATGACAAGGTTAATAAGGATCATATTAGAGATGGTAAGGATCATGACAAGGCTAATAAGAATTAGATAAAGGCTAATAGGGAATTCCATAAGCTTGAGATATCTCCAACTTGTAGAAAACAATACTCAACACCAAAATTAGCCATGGAACTTCATTAGGAAGCAAGAACACAAAGAAAATTTTACCAAAAATATTCAAAAGGAAAACTTAACTACTTGATTAGATGATGTAACTTTGAAGACACCATTGATGCTTGGATAGATGCCTTCAAAGGTTGATGTGTTGAAAGACAACATAAAAAATATTTCAACTTCTTGGACAATGAGTCCTCTCTAGCATGCCTAAAATTATTTTCACTTGGATTTTTACCCTTTGAGGAGATGTCTTAGCTCTCCTCATCTATGTGGCATGGTTAAAACACCTCTAGGTTGTGGGTAGCCTAATAGTGAGGTGAATCTCTAGATAGGTCTAGCTTCCTTGATGTACCAATTTTGGATCACTACTATACCTATACTTGTAAGGAAAAGGGAGATAAAATCTAGAGTAAACTATCCTAAAGGAGGTGATACACCAAATTGACTAATGACTATCAACCAACTGCATGACACACATGAGACCAAGAGACTAGCTAAGCATACACATCTCTAATATGAATCTTCTCACATCAGTATTTCATTATGATGTTGTGATAAGTGTTTAGGATAGAAGGAAAAGATAAGAGGCATATAATGGAAATAGTGAATATAATATATCAATCAACCTTGACACTTCATACAACACTTCACATGACCTACAAGAAAAAGCTTTCCAACTACAAATAGGTGAGAGAGTGAAATAATAATGCTAAGGAAAAAATAGTCATCACTAAGAAATATAAATAATTAAAGTGAAAACATTATGAAAAATCATATAAGAGGTAAAATAAGTAGTCTTTATTGATCCATGGTATGAAAATTATCAAGGCTTCACCATACTTAGGTGGATCATATCTTACAAAGGCTAAAATGGCTAGTTCTTATAGAACTTGAGAGAGATAAGAGGAGAAATAAGTTCAAAGGTCATAAGTACAAGTGTTAATCTGAGATAAGGAGTTACATGTGCATTATAAGAGAATTTAAAATTAAATTATTAAAATTTATTAAGCACAAGTGTCACCCCAAGTCATGAAACTCTTGAAATGTGGCATAGGAGTTCTCATTTTGTACAAGGAAACTGCCTTCATCATTCACCCTTGTTTAAACCTCCCAAAAATAACTAGGGACAAGTGTAATGATTGTAATAATAGGTAATGGTTTCATAAATGTATCTCCATGCATTTATTTCATTTTTAATCACTTGGAATCTTCTATAAGTGAGCCATCATTACCTGTAGTAAAAAAACTCATTTTTCAATCATCCCTCACATTTAGCCTCAAAATTGGCTTCAATTTCACATGTATATCCATAAAATTAGTTTAATTAAATTTTTCAACACCATTCATGTATTTAGAGGCATAATACACACCTTAAAAATAGCTTACTTGAAGTTTTTCACCCTTCTCACTATCATGTTCACTATGCCAATTCTGACTGGCTGAGATGAAATAACTGGTAGGAACACTTATGAGTTTTTTTAAAGCATTAAATTTGCATGGAGAGTTATCTTAAGTCTTAATATTATTTCCAAAGTTTATTTCATCTTTTCAAACCTCCTATAGCCTACATAATTCATAAATTAATCAAAAGAACTAATTTTACACCATGTTTGTACAGATAGGTTAGCACAAAAGTTGATGGGGGAGCCCTAAATTTTTTTATACATCATAAAATCACTTTTCATGAAATTTTGGTCCATTATAGTTTCTTTCCATCCTTATTTTCCCAATCAGGTCCTTATCTAGGGTTTATAAGGGTTTCAGGTAGTTTTGACCTTTAGTTATGTTTCATAAAGGTCTGACATTAAACCATAAAATTAATGCCAAAAAAGTGATTTTCAGGACCCTATCTAAATTTTAATATCTCCTTTAGTCTCCATGAAGATCATTCAAGTAGATATGAACTTACAAACTTCTTGACTCGAGCTCTTTTCTCTATTCCCTATAGGCTTGAACTAGTCTTAAGCCAAAAATGGCTTTACTTGTGACTTATATACATTCCACAAGATTTAAAAAAAATTAAATTAATTCATAAAAATATAAAATTTGATTATAATTCTCATCTCATGGTAGAAGTGAAAATGACTCTCCATTTGGCTTCTAAGCCTAAACATGCCTAATAAGCCTACCTATAACATTGAGGGTTTTGAGCATGCTACTAAGATTCATCCTTATTTATAAGTTATATTATATTTTTTTGGATGTAATTAAGATTAATAATTCATCCTATAACCTTTCAATCACTCCTTCTCATCTCTTCTTCTCATTTACCAACTAGGCCTAGTTGGAGCTTGCTTGGTTGAGCTATGTGCAAGAGAGTTTTGACCATTTTGAGAAGTATGAGATTATATGAGAGTTTAATATCACCCATTAACATTCCATACACATCATAATATTTTAATTTATGTCCCCATGGCATCCTATCAATTTTATTACCCATTTTGCCTTCATTTTCTTATCTTGCCAAAATCCTAATTTTCTTGACTAGTTAACCGCTGAGATAAAATAGTAAGGTATATCCCTCTTCTCCTAGGAAAAATTAAGATTATATAATTTTTAATATGTATTAAGGACCATTTTTAACAAATTTTGGTTCTTTATCAGGTCATTAGACCTTCCAATAGCATAAAAACCTAAGACAAACTTGGAGAAAGGCATTGTCTACAAGGGTTTCATCATATGGACTGTGGACTATATTACATAACCTTTTCTCTACTATTTTTATGTTATATGAGGGTGTCTAAATTACATAAAAACCTTAAAAAATGTTTTAAAATCAAATTCATCACCCCAATCCTCTACATGCTTCTTTATTAATGCTTTGCTCAACTTAGACCTGGCTATTCTCCATCTCAAAATAGGGGCCCACCTGTAGGTTACCATGCTTACTTAAACTTGGATATAGTGTCTACAAACTCTAATATATGACTATAGGATAATTTTATAATTTTATTACACATTTTTAGTCATTTTTATGTTATAGCCACACTTATACCTCACTCTTCAACCTATTATTGCCTATAATCAACTATAGTTGATTGTATTAGAGCAAGTAGAGATCTATGGGCAAGAAGTCATCTTGGAAAATGTGTCATATCATCTTTATATCCTATGATAAAAATTTAATAATATTTAAAAAAAACATTTTAGGTGTTTCCATTCTTAATTCCCTCTCATAGATGGTATAGAAACTCACAATCAGCTATTGGTGCACACTTTTAGAGGAAGGGCACCTATAGGTGTGAATAAGATCAAAATCCAATGGATCATAGTTTTTAAATGATAAATATATCATAATTTTTATTTTAAAAAATTATAAACATTTATTCAAGGTTCCATTATCTAATTTACAACCTTGGGTGCTATAGTCATCCAAAAATGAATTCATGTAGATGTCAATGCAGAGTTTTAATGTTTAAATAAGAATCTTTGAGCCTTCCAAAAACCAAACTGCACTAATCAACTTCACTCCAAATTTTTAAAATTATTTATATTATGTGGAGAATGATATTTATAATCACTTATATGACTCAAATAATTTTTAAACCCTATCATATGACATCCATAAAATTATTAGGTACTCTATTTTCTCATTTTAGGGATTTATTCCCTGAACATAGTCATTACTTTTCATCATGGTCCTTCATGGTCTTCCAACCCACATAGCATCCCACATATGTATGTTATTATAAACACAAATTATATGACTCCCATTAAGGATTCTATATGATGCTTCAAACTTTCTATATGGATCATTATCTCTCTGTTAACACCACCTATAGGTGAATTTTGCACATACAAGCAGTGAGGCTGAGTATGGACAATGGACTGAAATTTTGATACAATCATGATGTTTTAAGAATAAATATTAAGTTAATATGATCAATATATAATTTACACATGGTAAACCTCATATCCTCTGTACATGATACCCTTGCAGAGAACCAAACATTCTACAAATAAGGAAACCTAACTCAGACTTCACACATTGGCACCTTCCTGCAACATGAGATGATTTTCATATCAAAACACCTTAAAAAACTAAACCAAAAGATGTTGTAATTTTAGGAGAGATAAAAATATCATCTATAATCATCATATTTATTTGGATTATACAAACTTCTCCAAACCAAAGCAAAACCTATAGGGTGCAAGAATTAGTCAACATAAAAGCATAGTCAACTTGTTAGTGATGGTTCGTAAATCATAATTGAAAAATATTCAAAATATTTTTATGTAAATTAATCTCTCTAATTTTAATTTCACCTCCCAAATTAATTTTACCTAAAATTCCTCCAACTGGTCATGCTAAGCATAAACTTGTTGATTGGTTATTTGTGTTTAGAAGGACGAAGAAGGAGCAAAATGGTTTTGGGCCCTTTTTATCACTTCCAAATCATGTCAAGCATTAATATGAGTATTATGAATATTAATATCCATTACATGACCTTATTTAATGTTTCACCTTCCCTCATGGGTTGTACAAGTGCCAAACTCCTCCTTTTCAATTGGTTTTTTGAGTTTCAGTTAGATAACATACAAGATTCAGATGGGACTGACATTACTAGTAGGGAATCTAACTTCCTATATGTTTGAAATAATACTAAGACACTTTTACACCTTGAAAACTATGCCAATTTCATTTATGACCCCTAAATGCCTACTAAGTGGCTCAAAATATCATATAAACTAATTAGAACATGACCAAGGCTACAGTGGCATTAAATTACATCAGAAGACTTATAACATACCCTATGATAAAATATAAGACCCATAAAACATATAAAGATAATTTTTTTACCTATATGGGTCCCAATTTGACTTTTAGGGTTAATTTGGTCAACAGTGCCAATCATGACAAAGAGGATCCTAAAGAAAGACTATAAACCTCATGATTGTAAGTTGGTTGAGAAAAGAGTGGAGATTTAGAAATCTCCTGATTTCACATTGTTCTAGATCTCTATGAAGTGAGATGTATCTATTAGAATTAATAGATGCATTTATCACTCAATAGAAACATCATTTAAGTGTGTTTTAGTTTTGTTATGTAAAATAGTCATATATCATTATATAGAAAGATAGATAGCCTTGATCTGGAACATCAAGAATAGATCATATAAATCTATGATATGAATACTTGAGGTAGATATGAGAAGGATAGTAAGATTATTTTATAGGTATTAAATTATGTGTGAAACATGTAGAAACATCAAGCAGAATTTTAAAGTGAGCCTACATGGGTAAGACCCTCAGTCCAAGTCTACAAGTTAGACCAGTACTAAACCATATCTGGCCTATTGAGATATCATGATCTGTTATCAAAACTTGTAAACGTGCATGTTCAATTAATATTTGAGTTATTAATATGATAATTTTTTATCATAATTATTATTTCTATCAGAGAGTGTGTAATCATGGTGAATGAGGTTGATGTCAAGTAGTTGTTTTGAGACTATTGTCTAGGTGTGATTAAGGTTAGATTAGTTGGTTGTAATTTATGTCAATATACATAAGAGTGTCACATTGATAATAATTATCATAAGTGGTGTGATAATATAAGTCACATGTCAAGACGTTAAAGGTGTCTAGGTGCATTGGAGGCTTGAGTCTAGTAATGGCATGGAAAAAATATGAGAATAATGATGAGTGTGTTATGAGTGTTCTTATGTCAACTTGAGTGATATCTTCAAGGTGATATTTTTTAACATTGTATTATATATTTATTGTTAATAAAGATTGATATCAAGGAGAATATTATGAAGATTCATACTACATAAGGTGGATATCAAAGTTGAATAGAGATAATTGGTAGTGATTACGTGTATGAAAGAGTTGTCATGATGAGGTTTGTGCCATGGTGGATTGAGAAACATGAAGGAGAAATATTGATGCAAGAATAATATATAATATGACATATGAGAATTAATTGAGTGATCTTTTCTCTATCATGAAGGACTAGATTATTCCCTTGGAATAATATCTTTGATTGTAGACACACCTAATAGACATAGTGGACAAGCATTGATTAAAAAGATGTTATATGCTTATATAAATTTAGTGTGATTGATATATTAATTTTAAGATGACCTTTTTGTCATGGATCATAGGTTTATATGATCTTTCTACCATGGTTTTATGAGGTGAAGCTTATCAAGCAAGATATAAGTCTAGCAGGTAGTGAACTAGGTGTTTTAAAGACTTAATAAGCAATAAAATAATATAATAAGGGTTTTTTATGATGTATATGGATCATATATGGATTACAGACATCAAATAAGATCATAAGAGAATATGACTAATATGTAGAGAGTAAATAGATAGTGTTTCCCTTTGTTATCTAAATAGAGGTAAGCATGGAGTTAGGGGGAGCATGATTTCTAAGATGTTTCATGATTATGTTTGTTGATCTAGTTTTGAGAGAGAAAGTTTAGTGATTGGGGAGAATTTTATGTGAGTGGTTTTTTTTAGTTATTGAATAATTTTTAAATCTAATGTATTTGAGATATAGCATTAGCTCAAGGAGAGAAAGTGAGTTTCCATAAGTTGTCTTCAATAACTAGTATGAGCCTAAGGTAAGTATTTAGTTACAATTTCATTGTATGGTTTTTGAAGTTCAAGTCCAAGGATCAAATATATATTTGTGGAAGACCCTATGTCATTAATTTCAAAGGTAGAAAAAGACCATTTTGGGGGAGAAAATATTGATCAAACTATAGTGTGTTTTTCATCAATGACAAAAGGGGAGTTTGTTAGGATAGTGTTGTCATTGATGTCAATCTAATGTCATTAATGTTATTGTTTTTTTCATTGATGTATCAATGGTGCTCTTGTGAATATTTTTAAGGTTAGTTTTCATTATCATGAGGTCATTTATATCTCATTAAAGAGTGTAGTATGATTGGTATATGTTCTTATGTTTGCATGAGTCATGTGAAGGTCAGCATGGAAGGTCCTTATTGTTAAATTTGTCAAGTGATTGAGCCTAATAGTGTCTTGAGAATGCATGTGCATGGTGTCATGGTGAGATGGATTTTATTAGTCTTGATGTCAATCTAATTTCATTAATGTTATTGTTGTTTTCATTGATGTATCAATGGTGCTCTTGTGAATATTTTTTAAGGTTAGTTTTTATTATCATGAGGTCATTTATATCTCATTAAAGAGTGTATTATGATTGGTATATGTTCTTATGTCTACATGAGTCATGTGAAGGTCAGCATGGAAGGTCCTTATTATTAAAGTTATAAAGTGATTGAGCCTAATAGTGTCTTGAGAAGGCATGTGCATGGTGTCATGGTGAGATGGATGTCATTAGTCTTGTAAAGGTTGTATAAGGATGTATGACATTCTTTGATCATGTGATATGTTATATGACATGACAGTGAGGTGTTGAGAGCATGCAAAGAGGCATGGAGGTCATGTGCTTGAGTATCCTAAAACTAGCCATAGAATGTAAATTATTTGTGAGAAGATATGAGTATGGTAAATTGGTAATATGGATGCACATAGGCATGAAAGATTGTGTGAGGTTGCTTGTGTATGTGTATGAGATAAGTGCTTAAGAAGCAGATCCTTGTGTCAAGTATCAATAGCTTAAGAAGTCTTGTCATGGCATGAAGAGACCTTGTGTGAAGGCATTGGATTGGTTGCTTGGTGATATGAGTGGTATCAATAATGTGATAATATTTATAAAATTGGTTGATCATGGTAATATTTGTATGGCCATGTATATGAGGTGTTGAGAGTTTGGACAATGGTTTGTAGGTCAAGGTCTAGAGATCAAAGAGAGAGATGGTGGAAAAATGAGATATGAGATTAATATTTCAAGAAAATAATGAGTATGTGAGAATTTTCACTAGTGTGATATATTGTCCTAGGTTTATTGACCAAGTTTGTGGTCAAATTTTGAATATTTAGGCTTGAAAAAGTATTTTAAGGTCTCTTGAGTGCACAAGATAAAGCGTTATTTACTTGAGAAGGTATTTAAAGTGTTCATTGGCACATGAATCATCTACATGAGTAATTAATATATTCATGGTATATGGGGAAGGTTTCTATATCAAATTTATAAGCATTATATTTTAGAATGAGGGGCTAAGCTTTATGAATGATTGTTAATAATGAAAAATGGTTTAAACCTTGAAAGAGCCCTAATCGTGACTCAATATGAAAGAAGTTGTTATAAAGTGATAAAAATGGATTGGTATGGCTAATTTATTGATTTGAGTTTATATTCAACTCCCCCAAGAATATATAGGTGTGATTGAGATGTCAAATGTGTGAGTAGACCCTACATGAAAGTGCTTGCTTCTTAAAAATTTATTGTACTAGTCAGATTTGACCAAGTCAAAGTATAAAAATAATTGGATGGATAAGGTTAAGAATTTTATTTTATTTCCATGGTATTTTATGGATAGGTTATATCCCTTAGGTGTGCTAAAATTATCATCCAATATAACCTATCACTAATAGGCCTAATGGTGTAAACAGTAAGAAACCCAGGCATAAGTGAGAAGATGATTAAGGATATGTTATCAAGGAATATGGATGAATAAAATTGCATGGATATATTGGTAAATAATTTTAATAAATTTTAATTTTGGATATATAGTTTGATATAGAAAAAAATTTCTCACAAGTTGACTTTTCTAGCTCAGTGAGGTTTGTGTATAGTGAGGTCATGAGATTGGTTTGAAATACCAATATTTCCATTTTAAAATGTTATATTTATATTTAATAATGGTATAATTATCTCACAATATCATCCACATGAATTATGAGTCTTTTAAAGTGGTCATACAGGTGTTGAAGATCAAAATCACCATGACTAAGCTTCAAGGCAAACTAGTAGTTCTAGGTAAGTAAGTTGTAGTGATGAGATTGAGTCTTTATGCCATAAGTTGAAGCATATAATGTACATGGTTTTTATATTTTTTAATTTTATGATATATACATAATTTTTATAATGTTTTCTAATTATTGAAATTAGTGAAAATCTTGAAGCCAAAATGACTTGATTGGTTGAGTGAGGTCTATGAGAGAGAAGGTCATCAAATTGGTCTACAAGACCAATAATTACCATTAAATATTATGATATTTTGATTTTTATTTATTATTAGGATGTTTTATGATAATTTTAATTCATTTTATTTCCTTGAGTGTGTTCTTTTAGGTGTCAAAAGTTTAAATTTCGATGACTGTGTTTTGAGGCTAGTTGGTAGTTTAGAGTGAGCATTTTGTAAAGAATAGTTTGAGTATGTATACCCTGAGTTGAAGTATATAATGAGGTTTTTTATGATACTTAGTTTATTAGGTTTTAAAATATGTGATTTATTTCCATGTTTATTTATCTAATTTGTGTATTATCTTCACTAGTTTAAGATAGACTTTTTGGGTATGCACAAACCCAATTGTGAGTAGTACTAATGGCATGCTCCAAGTGGTGGTTGGAGTTAAAAAGTGTCATGGGAATAATATGAGATTATTATAGGTATATTAGAGTGTAATATGAATTTTTAATTATATGTGTGAATTTTTAAAGTGTTTTAAGGAGATCAAAGGGTAATGTGTGGTAATGAAGGCCTAATTGAATTAGGTCTCCTTAAGGCCTAAAATAGGTTTTGGTCCTATATGAAATGAACAAAATATTTAAATGTTTGATTCATTTATTAAATTTTTTATATGACATATTTAAATTTTAATCCAATTATTCAATTTTATATTCCAACCAATAGGTGTATAAGCAAGAGGCTTATATATATATATATATATATATATATATATATATATATAAGGCAATTTTAGGCCTATTTGTGTGAGAAGAGTGTGCAAGTGAATGAAAGAGCACATTGAGGAGAAGAAGAACGTAATTTATACCATTATATGAGTATATATTGATGGTAATTAATATCTAACATAAGGTATATCTATGATTATTAAGGTCATATGACCTAATCAGTCTTGAAGAGACCTAGATGAGCGAAGAGACCTAGAATGCAGTTTGAGAGGGATAAAAATCTAAAGAGCTAAAGTGGTGATCATATTATGTTGGTTTAAAAACATAGTGTTATAAATGTGATGAAATAAATCATTTTTTTTAATTTTTTATGTATCATATAGGTGTTTGGTGCCTCCTTGCAAGTGGGTGCTTGTTAAAGCCTAACTGGGTTGGTGCTTAGCTAGTTGGGGTTGGTGCTCCATGTGAAGTTGTTATTTCACTAAATATTTATTTTTGTATTATATTAATATATTAAATTTTCAAATATTAGTAGGTTTTATTCCCCTTTATGTTTTTCCACATATATGATGTGTTATCTTGTGTTCTTATGTTTCATGCATATGTGGATGGTTGCTTAGTCATTATTTGATCTACATGTTTGAATGAATGCTTCATGATTGTTGAGTTTAATTGAATGATTATTTTAAATAATAATTCACCCCCTTCTCATTAATTTTATTTCTGAAAAAAATTCTCATGATATTTGTCTAAGAATAAACTAATTTATCATGTTCAATTGGTGTGAGTTCTTTACATACTGGTATATGTCAAGGTCATGAGGGGGTGCCATATTCAATTCTTATAGTTTCCTTGGTAAGCATAACATTTCCATATTTTAAATTTTATGGCACATTTATAAGAGATTAAATGGGATTATTTTTCATATCAATTCTATTAACGAAGTTTTTAAAATGAGTGGTCTTTTGTTTGAAATTACCAAATTTGTGATGTTTTAAAAGAAGTTGAGGTTATCAAGCGTGGAAAAATTCAAGGATGGATTCATCATTAGGTAACTTAGGTAGAGATCCATAATATTCCAAATATACTTCAATATAAATACTTTTTTTACCATGGAATTTTTATTTAGAATGTATCTAGAATACATCTATGGCATTGGCATCAAGGGTGATCTCCAGAGTTGGTGGCACTATAGAGGAAGATTGATTGGATTAAATTGTTTTATTGTTGATATTATTTATGAGAAAAGGATAAGGTAGAATAACCCATGTGATAATAGGTATATAATAATCTAAGTTTTTTGAATATGTGAGGGGTAAGGTTTCTTCAACCACCTAAGGGGTAACGAGAAGTGGATAATTAATAAGATGTACATTACCTTCAGGTTCTAACTTAAAATATATTTAAATGGTATGAACACCATGATTGAAATAACATATTTGAGCTAAATTTTTATAATAATGTTGAACATCCAAGTCTCGTGATTTATATTGGGCCATGATGTATTTATCATCATAAATTGGAGAAATTGTACATGTTTGTGACTTAGAAGGAACTTTGGAAGGTGAGATGCCTAAATCGCTAAACTTATGTGTTTACATAATTAAAATTTATTCAAATAATTAATCCACTCTGTAATCATTACACATGAAATCATATTTTTTAGAATATGATTCATGTACATTACATGGGGGATGGAAATTAGTGATCTCATTGATAAGAGGGATGGTACGATCACAAGGTAACAAAGAGGGAGTTAGCCACTCCAATATGTAAGGATGTAGCTTGGTATTATTGCATGTGTTTTTTAATTCAGTGGAATAATCATTGTTAGAATCAACAAGAGTGACATGTAAATAAATATTCATATTAATAAATTCAGGTAAAGGGGCACTATTAATCTTCAAAATAGTGGGAATCCGATATTGAGGTTTAGGATTAGGAATCTTAATACTCCATGGGTTTGGATTGACCTCATGTTTATACTATTACCATTATGAACAAACTTGATACATTAATTTTTGGAAGAGATTATATCTTTCATGAAATGAGTCCATGGTCATCCCTAGAGTATATTGTAATATAATGGTAAATTGAGGACCATAAACTTAGTACGTATAGTTATGGGTCCAATAGTAAGAGGGAGCCAAATATAACCAAGCAAATTTTGATTGGTCTTGTCAAATCCATGACATGTCAAATGATTTTTCTTTATATGATATTTTCTATATTAGATTTATTTAATGAGCTAATGAGATGTCACATTAGTTCCTAACCCCTCATCTAATAATACATTATGAATGAAAGTGGTATTCATGGATATTTTAATAAAGAGGGATGGATCATCGACTCAAAAAAGGATTTCATCATTGATCATGTCTTCTTCAAGGAAATCTATGGAAGGATTTTAAGAAGGAAAAATGGATTAAATGGTATGAACTTCTTTTGATTGAGGCTCATGAGAAGAAGGTTCCTCTTCTAAGGGAGAAGGCTCTTCAATTTCTTGAAGTTATTGTATTAGGAATTTACAATAATAAGGAGAAGTGTGAACTAACTCCATGAGAGTAATTTTAAAAGGCATAGATTTAAGTTCTTCTAATATGTTCCAATGGATTTTGGATGAAGAAGAACCAACATCATATTTATAAGGTAAAATAAGTTTAAGAGGAATAAAATTAGTTGGAGGTTTAGAGGGAGGAGGTGGTTCCTCATTGGTTTATGAATTTAAGAGAGTAGTAGTATATTTGAGAAGTTTATCTTATAAAAATGGTTTCTTTGGTTTGGTGATAGGATGTTTGTGGTATATTTTTCATCGATAATTAACCTTAACCACATTGAGGTATTTGGAATTGGTGTAATACTAATCATAATTGGCATTAATATGATAAATAAACTTGTTGTCTTGTTGAGGGTTATATTTAGAGAATGATTTTGGGTTTTTAGAAGAAGAATATTTGGAAGATTATTTATTATGATAATCATTAATATAATCTTGATGACAGATTTGAAACATGGCATCATAATTGAATGAATCACCAAGAATAAAAGAGATATAAAATTTTATGAGGCCTCAACATGTTTCATGAAAATGAACTATATTGGCATGAAACCAAAAAAATTAATTAGAATCATACCATCTAGGGTGATTATTGGGGTACTAAACGGTTTAGAGGGCACTAAATATTGTTTCATTTGTTGCATAGTTAATGGCATATGAGAAGGTAGGGGATTGTCAGCTTTGGGTACTCTTGGTTTGGGTTGAGGAGGATTACTAGTTATTACATTAGTTTAATGTTGAAAATATCCCTTAATTATTTTATTATTAGGTTCAAACTATTTCATTAAAAATTCTTGGAACTTAGCTTAGTCAAGATATTAATATAATGTTTGTGGAGCAAAAGTTTAAACTTTGTATTGGAGTGAAGGTGTTGATGTTGTTATAAAGAGTTTAAATAATTTATCATCAGTCATGTTGTGATCAACCTTGTGACCAAATATTTCCATCATTTGATAAAATCATGAGTTAATTTAATAGTTGATTTCTTAGCATTGATGAAATGACTAAGGCAATTTTTGTTAAGATCATTATGTTGGAATTGTTTAACTAAATTATTGACTAAGTCCTCTAGTTGCCATATTTAATGTTTGGTAAGTTGGTTATACCATCATAATACATCACCAATGAAGGTTTTAACTAAAATTTTGGTTGTGTTAAATGTATTAGTTTGGATCCACTATTTATAAATATTTCCAAATGCCTTAAGAAAAGATGCAGGGTCTTTAGTCCCATCATATTTAATAGTTTGGATCCACTATTTAAAATTATTTCCAAATACCTTAAGAAAATATGCAGGGTCTTTAGTCCCATCATATTAAAAATATCAACAGAAATAATGAAAGGGACTAAAGGCCCATCTTAGATACATTGAATAATCTTATTGTGCATGATAGGTTGGGGAATGACATTACTCATGACATCTCTAAGAGGTGGAGGAATAAAACTTTGATTATTTTGAGGGAGAAGATCAAGAGGTTGATTATCCATTTTGATTAAATAATGTTGTAGTTGCATCATTTGGGAGGAGTTATATGTTTGCATTATGTTCATTTTTTGCACTATTTTTGAAATAATATGTGTTTTATCAATTGGTGGGTTAGTATTTGTAAGAGGATTCCCCAAATTGGTATTATAAGGAGGGCTTTTAGGTGGTATATTCCTTGTGGGGTTATTGGATAGGCTTGTGTCAATTATCCCCACATTATGGTGAGATGTTTAAAAAGGAGAATTGTATTGATAGTTATGAAAATGATTTAAACCACCAATGTCATCTGTTTGAGTGATTTGAACCATGTTGGAATTGAAATATGATGAAGGAGAAGATATGGTCTAAGAGTGAGGATCATCTTAAGAAGTAAAGTTAGGAATTAAAAAACATCCCATGTAGCATATAAATGGATTTAGGTTATCCAAAAAGATTCTGATAGGGGATTTCATGATGCTTGAAGAAAGAATTTGATTTTAGGAAATATGAATGAAAAATATAGATAGAGTCAACCAAATAGAGAATAGTGTTAACCAATAGGTATAGAGTCAACTAGATCAATAGAGTATGTGAAGAAATTTCATAGAATAGGAAAACATAGGGACATAGTCTAGTGGGTCAACTATGTGTTATAAAGGATAATATTAAAACAAGATAAAGAGATACATGGTCATCCAGGTTGATAGTGTACTTTTGAATAAGGAATAGGCCAAGAAATTAGAAAACACAACTAGGCAACATGACTATGTACTACTTAGATAGTGTTTAAATAGGAAGATAAGGAGACACAATCAAATAGGTTGATTACATACTTTAGGTAGATATTCTAAATAGTCTATAGCAGACTATGTCAATAGGGATGATAATGTTTAGAAAATATATAAAAATTTAACAAGATAATTTTTAAATAAATTTAATTGATCCAATTGGAACACAAACCTTACACCAACACTAGATAATGCATGTTTTGCAATATAAAATACAATGATAAAAAATAAAGAAACAACCTGAAAGTAAATGCTAAGTAATTGGTTATTCCTATGTGTTGTTAAGTTATAATGAAGTTTAATTTTAATGTGATGGGGAAGTTGGCTATAATGAGGAACTAGTAAGTAATCTAAGGTTATTTTAAGGAATTTTAGGCTAAAATAGATTTGTATTGGTGATGGTATTGGCTTGGTATTTGGGCCTACCCCTCATTTCACAATCCCAAAGTGATAAGGGTGTCGGGTGCTTTGCCAATATATACCATCAACCATGTGTTTATACTTGGCTAGAATACCAAGTTAGCTTCCCCCTTGGTGATGAAATCTAAGTAGGTAGGCCTTAGGAAGACAAATTTTTAAAGATTTATATATATAAAGTGTTTTGTAAGTGTGTGAAAAAGAGAAAAATAGTGTGACTAAATTGGTAATTTTAAAAACCACCTAATTAATCTATGTTTATTATTCTAATCATATAATCAACTAAGAGGAAAGGTGAATTTATTACTAGAAAAAAGAGGTTACTTCCTTGATTTGTGAAGAGTATAGAGTCAATTTAGGTGAAACTATATGTAAATAATGCAAAAAAAAATCAACTAGGTCACTACTATTCTACAAAATTAAGATCTAGAAGAAAATAGTTAAATACATTGACTGTCTTCGAGATAAAAGATAAACTATATAAATTTGTCTATCTAGTTGACCTAGTTAGCTATAGCTATGTAATTTTATAGACTACAAACTTGTGAAAAATATTACTGAAAAAGAAGACCTTAAATGATAGATCGAATAAGAATGAACCTTTTTGGGTTTGAAGATTTTTATATTGAAAAAATTTATGTTATGATTCTCAAATGTTGATTCAAAAAATCTGATAATAGAGTCGACTAGGTTGATGAAGTTTGTAAAACTTGTGTGATAAAAAATAATTTGTGAACAAAGTTGATTGGATTGACTATGTTTTCATACCTATATGTTGAAATAAGATAATTATGAATGGAGTCAACTACATCAACTATGTATGCAAATATACAAATGAAGAAGAAGACTATGTCTTATTGATCGATCTTGGGACTTTTATTTTGAGAAGACTCACACAGATAGAATAGAGTCATTTTGGAGCAACTGTGTGTTAAACCTAAACATAAACTATTAAAAATACACCAACAAGTTTTATACAATACTACAAAAAGAGAAAATTTTAATATAATGATAAAGTGAAATTATGAATGAAAACCTACAAGGTTATATTCATGTCAGGTTCACTAGAATTTTTATAAAGGTAAATGCACCAATCTATTAATCAATCCTAGCTCAGAGAAGATAAATCTTACTTACACTTTTGATTGTTAATACATTAGATATTTGGGGTCATGAATAATATGGATCTACTAGACCTAACCAAGGGATCTCTTACCACAATAACATCAGTAGAGAGGGTTCTAGAGCCTCTAGTTAGGCAACACTATGTAATAACTCAAGCTAGGTCCTATGTTTTTATACTTACAAAATAAATAGCAAATTCAAGTAAAATATAATCTAGTGCTCACCAAAGCTTGTGTCACAAAATGGTGGTAATAAACATAAAAATTAAAAATGCATAGCATAATCCTAATTAAGTTATGTATATATAAAACCCTAATGTATAGAGAGAGCAATATATTCAAAATCCATTACTTATTCTAATTTTATATACTAAAATAGAGGAGTAAAGCTAGATATACTCACATTGAAGATGAAAACATCGAGACTAAATATGTCCCTTGGCCAAAGGTACTTAGCAAGATGTTGTTTTGGTTTGTAAGGATCACTAAGAAAGGCTAAAAATCCAAGAATTTTGCATAAGACAAGATTCTTCTCCAAGTATAAACCCTTAGTAATAACTCCTCATGTAGAATGGAGGAAGAGAAGATTGTAAAGAACTACAAATGATTAATTAACTCTTGTCTCTCTCTAAGAAATGGCAAAATTAATGTATGTATATAGTTGAATCTGAGCCTAAACTTTTCTAAAAGTTTAGCTGATAGGGTTGACCCAGTCAAATCTATATCATTATTTTCTAAAAACAAGTTAGGTCTCAGTTTAGGTCACTGGATCTGACCTAGACCTATAATGTACTTTTAATAATTTGAATACATGGTTTATGGGGCTAATAGTGTAATGCAAATCATCAAAAAGGGTTTTAGGCTTAGGTAAGTGCTAATGAAGGTGGTAAAATATTGGATTAGTTTCAAGAGAGGAATCAAGGCTTAGGTAAATACATAGGAAAATATAGTGTAGATATCAAGTGGTGGTATAAGGGACAATAATATTGCGAAGAACCAATGGTCTATCCACCCCTTTCCCGATGCACCCATTAAGGCGTGCACTTAGAGAGATTTGAGAATAAACATGTTATTTCAAGAAAGCATCAATAATTTATAAAGTTTGAAAATATTATTTTATATACCAAGTACATTTTGTAAGTAACCTATGACTAATCTATATGTAACCCTAGTAATAATAGTTATAGTAAGAGGTACCATAGTATAAAATTGGGCCATAGTGGAAAAATAATGGCATTGTAACTATCTAAGGATGATTTTTTTAGCTCAAATAATGTACCAATGTGTAGTGTCTACTACACCAATTATAACATCTAAAATTTAGGAAGCCATCAAATAATGAGGGATTGTTGTACTTATAGTCTGAGAGGGGATAGTTGGGGCAATAATTATTGAATTTATCAATATTATATCAAGAGATGGAGAGAATGGAGGTTTAGTTAAAGATGTCCCATCTGTTTAGGTTTTTAATTCTTAATCTTCATCCCTTTCTACATCTTCTTTATCTAAAAATAACTTGATGGCCATCGATCTAACATTTCCTTGATCAACCTCCTTAGATTCACTTAATATCTCAGTTCCTTGAGATAAAATAATTTATTTAGCCATCCATTCATCCTCTTCATCTATTTAAATTTTATAATTAAATGAATTTGTTTTCTCTATGTCTATCTTGGATACCCATTCTTCCTCAGTTATCCATCTTTTGTCTTCTTCTTCACTATCATAAATTTTAAAAGGGTTTAATATTTTCCTAACCTTTCTTCCATCCGCCCTTTCCCTAGGAAATTTTCCTATTTCCCTTCAAATTCCACATTTTGGGGTGATATAGGAGGAGTCTTAGGCTTTATTTTATAGGTAACTAGTAATTTAACAATAGTAGGGGTGGGATCAATGGAAGGTGTAGTGGGGAATGTAGGGATTGTAATGGCAATTTATGGTAATAAAGTGTGAGTGACCATTAGGAGAATTATGAGAGGTGAGGAAGGTGACCCAGGAGACTGGGGAATTACTATTTGTGGTGTTACTATGATAGGTGGTGACTTAAGAGGACAAGAACTAGAAACATGAGATAAGAAAGCATGGATACTTAGTTGTTGTGTTATAGTCAAGGGAGGTAGAGGTAATAAAAATAATATCCTAGCTACTACACTTGAAATTTTAATATTATCTACATAAGTTATGTGTTGAGGAGAAATAATAATAAATAAATATGTGGGATATCTTGGAGTAGTCTTAACTCTTACTTAAACATTTACTTCCCTAAATAGGCTAGCTTATTCTTGTATGCTTGCCTCTATGTGAGGAGGAGGTCCATTAAAAGGTTTATAAATCCATTGATTTTTTAAATTCAATTATCATCTTCTTTAGTAATAGTGGGATCATATTGGATCTTCTATGCCATAATCATTGACATGTTAACCTTTTGCATCTTGATATAAACCTTGGTGTCATACTTTATATTCATGAAAACATGGTCATTATTATAGGATTAACGATCATAGTTGATTTTCACTTTCCTCTCATATCTCTTGATATTCTCCCTAGCATTCTTCCTAGGGTCCTAATTCCTAATTGTTACACATTTGAATCAATAATGCATCCTTATTCTTATAATAGATTAGAAGTATTCCCACCTTGTATATTGGATTTTACCAATGATGAGAGGGTTTGAGTGGATGGATGTTTGCTTAACCCTTTAAAACTCAACATCAATACTATCAACCAATTAAATAGTAATTTTCTACTTAGCCACTTTGTCAGGCACAATTTGAGGTACGTATAAAGGGTGTGTCTTGGTACATTCTATCCTAAATATAGTGCACTCAAGACAAAACTATTAGTTGACCATTTTTATAATATTTTTATTTATAGGATCTAATAGTATGGACATACTATTCTTGTATATGACCTGGTACACCATAGGAAAAAATATCTATGTTAATATTTTCATTTTATTTCTAAAATTTTGCACATGGAAGACATTGAAATCATCACAAATCCTATTCTTTGGGTATTTTATAGATGGTCACTAGAGTTAATAATATATTGAATGTATAGTTATAGTCACAAAATCTACCACATAGGACATCATATAGAAGTTAGCATATGGTAAGCTTCATGGATTTCTGATTCATAGAATTAAATTGGAGCTAATTATCTCTCCCAAGGCTATCATTTTGTTGGAGGTTAGGATAATATCCAAAAATAGAACCCATATCTCGTTAACATAATAAATGATTGAGAAACCATATATTATATTTAGTAGGGCCATATAAATTCATACCCCTAGTCTAAAGATAACAATGGGGATGCCAATTTTTTCAAATTTATGTGGATGTTATTTGTGAGGAGCCACCAATTAATCATGTCCTACGTATAGGCTATTTATGGTAAAGTTTGTAGTATCTCTCAAAATTATTTCCACTTATGTATGCTATTCTAGTTTTTCTATTTCTAAAATATAATATTTTCCTAGATATTTTCCCATTCACAAATAATTCAAATAATAGGTAAATACAAGGCATTACCTTTGGTTTATTTGTAAAATTATGTAGACAAACCACTTTTATTATCAAAAAGTCATCATTATACCTATATCTGAATGTTGAAAGTTTATCCTTAGCATTATATGGCTTGAGTGCATCTAATTCATCCCAAAAAGTAAAGTAATGTTTGAAATCATGGTTGAGAGCTATTGAATCAAACCATGTGTTAGTGTACTTAGCCCTAAAATTAAATATGCAAAAGGAGATGGAGTACAAGATGAGGAGGATATTAAAAATTTGGGTGTAAAATTCCTATTCTATGAAAAGTCTATATTTTTTTGGTCACAATAGAGCTCTAAATTTAAATTTTGCACTTGATAGCTAGAATCCAATGTGATTGGATTAGATATGGAAATTTGAATTTTTTTACTTTGGATATGCTGGACTTTAGAATTGAATGTATTACTTCACTATTTCATGTGAATTAATGGTAAAAATATATTTTTCTACATTCCTTATCTATTATTTCCATCTAAGTTTCATAATTCTAGTTTACATGAATTTATTGCCATGCAGCTTCTTTTACTTGCTTTTGGGTGCCTAGTTAGCATAATATGATAGATATCTCTTTATTGAACTTTTGACTTGGCATTCATGTCTTTTTTATCCTTGGGATGAGCTAATGTGGATTAATCCATCTACTTCACTTATTTGAGATAATATGGACAAGGAAATCTATTGGTGGTTTCTCTGGATGAGTAGGATGATGACATATGGATGGATCTCACTGTTCCACTTTCCTAAGATATTTTTTACATCTCTATTGACATCACCTCTATGTTATTAGATGATGAAACATGGATAGTTATCATTTCTATTATCCTTAGGATAATTTTTACAAGTAAATCTACTGATGTCACCTCTAGGTGAGAAAGATTATGACACATGGATAGATCTTGTTGCTCCACTTTCTTGATTGACTTATATTCTTCACTTGGAATCTAGGCTAACAAAATTATGTTGAATGTAAAAATTAGTTAAGCTATAGGATATCCAAAGATACACTTTAGCATGGAATAACATGTTTAAGATAGAACATAGGAAAATAACCAACTAAAATCATAATGCATCAGCCTGATTATCCATTTAATCATAAATCAAACATATAAGTACTAAATCAAAGGTAAATATTGAATTGTATAATATGGGTTATGTATAGCTTATATTCTCTTATAAATTTGAAACATACTTCAAACTTCAAAATGATCTTAAGTTTATGCTTTTCAAATTCCACCTCATAGGATTATAGTTCAGAAGACCTAGAATTAGGATATTCAATTAATAGTGGGTCCCTATTTGGATTTTAAAATGGGACTATGTGTTAGGGAACTATTTTATGTGATTTAAGAGTTTTACAAGATAATACCCTAAAAAATAAATATATTTGAAAGGAATGAAAATATTCATATCTACACTAAAATATAGTCAATAATATAGATTTGCCTAATCTAGCATGTTTGATAACTATAGTAAGTATAAATAATCTAAGGGAAAAAGAGAGCATATCTTATGTGTGTTCTGGTTTGGATTGTGGTAGTGTCCAGGAGTTATTATAAAGATGCGCTGGATATTTGTATTTCATTCATCTTATGTTTTGATTGATTTTAACCTTTTTACAATTATGTCAATCTTGGATGTAAATTATGATGCCTATATTCATATCTTATATTAACATCCAGTGAGAAATATACATAGGAGTGACATATATTTTTTACTAGACCTACATTACCCCTATGTTATCATTTTGTGTCTAAATTTATAATTTCATGTGTTAGATCTAGATAATAAACAAAACCCTAGTTCTTTTTCAATTGTACCTCTTATAACCTAGTAAAAATGGGTTAGTAACATATTTTGAGATAGCCTTATAAACCCTACTATTAATAAGTGTTACCTACATAGACAATACTCCTAAGAAGGCCTCAGATTTGCATGTAGTTCTCCTTCTTATGCATGTGTGTGGAATTAAAATAATATGACTATATATTCATTATCCTAGTAACCCTTGGTACAAGTGATGTAAGATTGTATTTAACCTTTTAAATGATTTAGATATTTAAGACAGTGTTGTAATTCCATTTGATAGATTGAAATAGATAATACTTTCTTATTATAGAGTTACCTTATCAAATTAGAAGGTGTGTTAGTTAGACCATAGCCTTTGTATATATAAGAACCTTTTAATTTTAAAATAGAACCTAGTGACATATGATATCTGACCATAGGATGGGTAAAGAGGGTTAAAAATGGTCACAATGTGAAAGATAACACAAAAAGTAAAAAGATAAAACTGGATAGTTGTGTCAATCCTTGACTCTAACATCGACATTAGTGTCTAGGATAGATGCAAGTGTCTAGGGGATAAAACATTGAAAAAATAATGAAAATAAGTAAATGTATTTGGTATAAACTAGATGAGAATAAAATAACATAGCACACATGCCCAAAGGGTAGGTAAATCAAGTCAAATAAGATGAAACCAAAGAGGTCCATGAGAGACGATGTCACTAGATGTCTAATTCTTAGTAAAGATGTATATGCATACATACAATAAGACTAGTAATATGTGTATTTGTACCAAAATAGGTATCTACATTATGCCTCTTTAATATAGTAATGTAATAAAAATGGTAATTACTAGTTTAAAGGAAATGAAAAGGCATATAGTGGTGTGGATAACACACCTTGTCTTTGCTCAAGTTGTGTCTTCAATATTTCATCCATTGGACATTACCTATAACTAAGCATATGCCATAAATATATAAATCAATGTATATAATATATAAGTAAGCAATATTAAAGCATACCATAAATAAAGAACATGGATAGAGTACACATATGTATGAGTCACATATGTATGTGTCACATAGTAATTGGGCCTGGAGTGATAGAAATTGGTGAAGTAGCCAGGGGACTTGTAACCTCATCCATGTTTTGGAAAAGAAGATGAGTGATTCTAAAAGTATTAAAAGTGCATTTCACCATGGTTGTGTTGTACCTAGAGTAAGTGGAGTTGGGGTGTGTTCATGCCCCCAACTTGGAATAGGAAGAACGATGCTTCAACCATCAAGGGTATTATTTCCAAATGAGCAAAACTTAAGTGCAAAAGATATGTATATATATAGCTTAGTATAGGGTGAGTTTTGTAATCAAGATCACCCAAAAAATTGATGAGCCTAGATGATTTAGTCCCTTGAATCACACCAAAATAAGAATCAACCACTATAGATGGGTATGGATCAATATAATCCATAAATGCTCAATTGGGGTATTAGTATATTGGGGTATCAATACATATAAGTTTTATAATTTTGAATTTGATTTGTATTTTTAAAATATTAGACACATGTTGAATACCATACACACGTTAGATATGTCTCATGCTAAAATTATGTATAATAAATGGTAATAATGTATAATATTTAGCCATAATTGTGAATTTGAATAATATATTATGTATGTTTTTATAATTTGAAAATTTGTATAAGTGTGGAGAACATGCTTCCAAATCATGCCCCCACTACATATAAAGGAATCTAAAATTGGAATAAGTTCTAATGTGGAGGACATATTTTTCAAATTGTTCCCCCATTATAAACTGGAGATTCTAGATAATGAATAGTTGTGGATAACATGCTTCTCAAGCATGCCCTCACTGTAATCTATAAACTATGAATGTTTGGAATCCATGTATATATGATATGCTTCCACTAAATTTGAAAGTTGATATAAGTACCACATATTGAATAAATGTGGATAAAATGCTTCCAAAACATGCTCTCACTATAATCTAAGAGTTATGCCAAGTGTGTTTTGATTGTGTATAACATGTTTATATACATGTCCCTACTAATATAACTCCCTTTTTAGAGGAGATAAATATAGTGATTATTGATGGTCTCATCATAAAAGGAATAATGAATAATTTGATTAATAACATTTGACATGGTAATATTCTATCATGTTGTGGACAAGAACTTGTAACATTATTTTTTCTAGTGTCTAGAATGTTGTAGGATATTCATGTATCAAAAATTTTAGGTATTTTGGTAATCCTTGAAAATTTAAAATTCTGATATAATTTGAAGGGGATCATTGTCTAGATCCAAACATAACTTGTAGTTTCAAATTTAGATAACTGGGGCTGAAGATATAGTCATTTGAAGTTGTGACAAAGTGGTATATTAGGTGGGTTGGAATAGAATTTTGAAATCATTTTAATTTTGAACCTTTGTGAATTTTGATCTCTAATTCTAGAGAAAAATAATGCCACATGGTATATATCCTCTCCTTTATAATTTGATGTGTTTTGGAGTGACCTAATTGGCCATGACTTTTTTGAGCTGGTAAGTAGTTTATTAATAATTTACTAGTAATTTTTAGTTTTTGAAAAATTTGCATTTAAACCTATTTTTTGGAATTTTCATAGGTTATCAGATGCTTGCATCGATGAATTAGATTCTTGTGTTAGGATAACAATGTGAGCTTCCACTATCGAATGTTACCATCTAACACATGTGTTAGCATCTAATGCTAGGATATTTGTATTTTGTTCTTAGTTTATTGATATTTTTATATTTTTATATCAATATGTGATCACCAATGATTTATTATTATTATTTTCTTGGTTACAGAAGGATATACATACTCAATAGTTTTAGCAAATTTGACACTATTTAACTTTGGTAGAGTTGGGTTTAGAGGTGATTGATTGGGTCATTATTGATTAGATAGGATTGGGGCATGTAGCTTGATTGGGATAAGTTCTATATAATATACACATCCTTAGTACTTTATTGAGAGGTACAACACAAATAAATACACATTCTATCTCCCTACAAGTGAGATGGCCTTCATCCTAGAGGATGTATATTGGATACTTTTACTATTGATTAGGGGAGAGAGGGTGCAAGTTGCCAATGATGATAGTCGAGGATATATTCAATGGTCATATGTATATTTTATTATTAAGAGTTATATTGGGGTAGAGTTGAGTAGTATGAATTATATTGATAACATTATTAGTAGTGATGTTTCACAATTATGAAAAATTATTTGTTTATTACGAGCATCATTTGTAGCTATGGAGGGTGGGCCAGTTGGGACTTCTTATCATATGTACTAGGAAGTTCATCATATTGAGTTGGATAGGACTATATTATCTTGGGCTCACACTATATTAATTATTTACCCTTTTAGTGTTTTATAATGAAAATATTATGTTTAGATCAAAGGGTTGAGATGTCTAAATCAGTCAAATAAAAGTGAAATAATTAAGTACTAATTTATTGTGATTTTAACCTTATTTAAATTTATGGGAATATAAATAAATAGATATTTATTTAAAAACTCAATATTGTGGATGATCTGGGTTTTAAAAGTTGAGATCTGGGTAGTGTCTATGTTATCAACATGATTTTGGTGTTCATCTACTCACTAGACATTAGTGCCCAATTTCTAAAGTAGTGTCATTTATGTGTAGTGTATTTAATGTGAAACTAATGTCCCCTTTGTAGGGTTATTCTTTTTTTATATGAGCACATATGCCTATGTCTATATGTCCTATTCCTACATGCATGAAACTTGTAGCTTTGTCTTTTACTTGGAAAAATTGATTTAATGTGCAAACCTTGATCTTAATTACAAGTATGGCATGAACAAAAATTTTGTGTGTGTTATTAGGATGGAATAGACATCCTCAACACCCTATTTTTTTATATATTTTCCTACATACCAATACTCCAAAGAGGGATCAATCCTGATGTGGTTCTCCCACCTAGTGACTAATGCAAGTGTAAGTGAATGCTAGAATGAGAGTGGCCTTTGATGCCTTGGATGTTCTTGAGATTTGAAATGTTTAAAAAATAGGCTTAGGGCTGCTATAGATGGTATTATTAATAAATTAGGGTAGAATAAGGATCAAATACCTTAATTTTTTTCAACTTTGACTTTGGTTTTAATAGCTTTTGCATCTATTTTCCATCTAGTGAATAAAGGTGGATCAGACTTGTATTTATAAATTTCTATTATTTGTGTTGATAAGAAAATGAACTTAGCCTGAACTTAAGAGGGGAACACACTTGAAAAAATATCTATTAGGAAGTTGTAGGGATAAATATAGTAGCACCCAGTTGGGGACACTAGCACCATGTGGCTATAGTGTCCCAAATGTGGTGCTAATGTCCTCATTACAATTTACTAAGAAATTTGCATTGGGGTCTAAGGTGATAGTTTTGGGACTATTTTATGACTATCTATAGGTAATTATGGTCTATTAAATGACTATAAAATTAATTCTAATACTCAAGGATAGGTCTATGGATAGCCTATGGATAGGTTAACTCAAGTGACACTCTTAGCATCTAGTTACTAGTTTTAGGTGATTAAAATTAAACCACTTGTAAAAATATATGTACAAGTTTACACTATAGATCCATGGTGGTGGTATTGGTGTGGTGACTTTATTACACATTTGGGCATATGAGTATATCACAGTAGTATGGCTAGTTGGTGGTCCTCTTCCTAGATGGGTTCACCCATAGGTTTTTTGTTGAGTGGTGGGTATTCCCACGTGGTAGACTTCATACCATGATGGAATACCAATCTATTTTGGATATAATTTCTCCTAATCTAATTATGTGTCATCTTTGTAGAAATTTTTATGGGTGGCTTGAGGATGGTCATGAGTTATAAAGAAATCATCTTAATATGTGGTTGATTGATCACTTTATTGATCTGTATGAGTTATTTTAGTATGATTGAGTGACATAAAAACTTAGGATCAAGTAAGTTGTGCCCTCGACACCATATCCATGGCATTGCATAGTACAGAGTGGTCATAGTCCACATTATAGGCTAAAACCCACTATTATAGATTTAAACCCACACTTAGGTGATGATGAAGATCTTGTGGTTACCTTGATAGTAGGTGATGATGTAGATTTTACTAATGGGTATGTATAGTAGTGGTTTGAGTCTTGATGGCCTCTATTATTTTCTAAGGAAATTATTGCTCCAAGTGTTATTCCTATAACATAGGGTGGTTGTGGAGAGATAGTTAATGATGCTCCATTAAGACAAGGATTGGTTGATGAGCCATCCATTAGAGCCACATGTGAGTTTATGAGCTTTGTGTTTTACATTTGAGTTTTCTATAAAAGTATTGGGTTTTATATATGTCACTAACTAGTGTATTATCTCAAATGTGTGTAGGTAACTAGGAGTGGTTGGCCATGGTAGATTAGGTAATTTTAGGCTTTTAATCATAGTGCGATTATGGATGTATCCATAGATAAAAATTTTTAGAGTGTTTTTAATAATTATAGTGTATATGCACCATTGTTTGATCCAATTTCAAGAATTATGGTGACATATCAAATGAAAACCACAGATCATGAGAAGCTACATATGAATCTAAATAGATGATACATCCCAAAGTAGAGTTACACTAAGATCATGTAGACACTTATTGATCCCTATTATTATTTGAGATGATATCATGAGGATGCAATATGGTGGCTAGTTTCTATCTAGGAGAGAGTAATTATGCTTTCACATGTAGGGGGGCCATAATTTGATCTTGGTCCATCTACCTATATAGGTACTATATTTATGGATGTTGATAGTTGATGAGTATACATTGGGGTGTATGCCCCTAATTATGATTGATAGGTTTAATTTTAAAACATTTGTATCAGTTTATATGTATATGACATTGTTCACATGGATTTGATTTTATATCTAATATATTTGAATTTCTTTATTCTTTGTGTGATCATTATATGATGTGGCAATTTTATTTGTCTTCTAGGGTGTACATTGTGAATATAGTAAAAGGCATACAAAATATTTTAATTTAATAAAATACTTGTATGATTATAATAATAAATTACTCACCATATGTAGTATAACCTTGAATAAAGCAAGACTACTTTAATATAATGATCATGTGGTAAAGTAACTATAGGTTTTGATTTTGTAGTTAACTCTACTATAATTATAGGTGTAACTAATGAATCTATAGGTACAAGTTTAAGAACCCAAATCTATTATGTAGGTATATCCCATCAATGAATACATCTATATAAGACATGATCAACTAATGGTTCCTTGGTAAGATTAGTGTGGGAGTAATCAATCATTGTAGAGAGCACACTAAGAGGACTTATGATAGTGGGCCTCTTTTGCGAAGGTAAATGGATCATGTTTTACTTATAAGTATTAACATAGGATGGATCAACCTTGTTAGACATGCCTCTAGAAGAAGTATGTGAATGATTTCTAGATGTCTCTTTTTTAAATGCAATGATTCCCTAATCTGCTAACTGTGTAAGCCTTTGATCAATGGAAAAAAAATAGATATCTTAATGACCATTAATACCATGATTAGTGAAAATTTGGTTTAATTTAAAATTATCAAATATATGAGGTGGGTAACATGAATTATGAGGGATTTTGATCAATCATTTATCCAACAAAGTTCATAATATATCATGTGGTATATCTTGGTACTAATCAAACTAATGAAGTTAGAGTTTGGTGGTGTAACAATCCCAATAGGTTTATTTAAATATTATAGTATATTTTTTTTTAAATTTAATTACACATATTCAACATGTAGATTTCACATCAAGAAATACTATCTAGTTATCTTTAACTAACTATATTGATTTAGTTAATCATTAAGGTATAGATAATACACTTAACTTAGGATCACCATGAATAGAGAAAGAAATCATGAACAATACTAAATAAACATAATTACATCATCTCAACATAAATGAAATAGTACAAATTTAGTCATAACTAATGCAATATCACATCCTCTAATTTAAAAATGCAATGCATGAATATTATAGTTTTCAAAAATACATAGAATATCTCAAATGATAAAACATGATACAAATATCCTTTGAGTAGAGTCTCCATGACTCAAGAGTCTCCACAACTCATGTATCAATATGTAATCTCAAGTGTAGTCTCAAGTATAGTACTCTAGTTGGGAGGGAGAACATCATCTAAGAATTTTTAAACACTAACCATGGACCATATATCCCTCACACTATGTCTCAAATAAGGGGATCACCCTCCCTTCATAGATGGGTAGATAATGATAGTGTAGGAATCCAAAGTAACAACCAGATTTTTTGTGTTGAACATATCTAATACATAATGTGTACCATAAATAAATTCATTGTAATATGTTATCTCATAAATATGAAAAATATATCAACATATTAAATGAAAAATTTCACCAAAGTTTTCAATAATAAATGATCTCTAGGATCAATCAAATTCATACACACCACTTGATCATATTACACCTTGTCTTGCATTGATGGTGCTAATTAAGCTAGTGAATCCATCCACTACTTAATTAGGGTCATGAATGCAAGATTTGGTAAAATAAATAATAATGCAAAAACCATTAAATTCATTCATCATATTTCACTTTAGCTAATAAAAATTATGCTAAATACAAAAACATCACAAACATTTATTTAGTTAGTCAAATGAAGTGAATGAAATCTAAGCATCTAGTTTATTAAAAATAATAAATAAAATAAAAAATAGTCCTTAATATAACACACCATCTAGGTAATGAGTATTTAGACTACCAGTTGTTTTATCTACTAAGCAACTATAATATTATTTCTCCATGAGATAATATTATAACCCTGGCTAATAAATTGTTCATAGTTCACATATAACAAAATCTAGTCCATAACATACAATTATGTTCTATATTTAATCTCATAAATAAATTGAATGCTTCTTATTTAAAAATTCTATGATTTTATATTAATCAAATATAAACAAGCATCTAGTATTGACTATTATAATAATAATTATAACACATTTATATGTATAATATATGTTTATATATTAATGAATACATACAACTACATTATTCATACTTTGTTTATATAATATACTATAAAGTTGGCATCCACTATCATTCACCTTATAGTATACTATATATGTGAAGTATATAGTCAGTTTACATACAAAGGCCTCATAATCATTTTCCAATAAACTAAAAAATTCATAGGTCATGATAATTAAATACACAAAATTTTACAAAACAAAGTTAGTTATTCCATTAATTATCAAAACTATTTAATCACTGAAATCCAATCAATCATTCAAGGTTTACATTAAAATATAGTTTAAATGAGAAAATAAATGAATGTAGTTGCTTTTACCCAACTCAGATATGTTTCAATAAAATAAAAAAATAACACATAGTCAATTACCTAGCTTGAGTATCGATTATAGCAACTCAAGTTTGTCTAAAATAAATAAATACAATAAACAACCAAATGCATAGTTCATTGAAAATGACATCAATACATAGTCCTTTTTGAGTAGGAGCAATGTTTATAATAAAACTAAAATTTACCATAACTCCTTATAAGTCCACTAGTATACATTATTTCATGAAATTGAATGTAAACCTACAATATTATTTTCATCTACCCATACTCAAGTTAACCAAATGAATACACTGAGAAAAGCCCAATTCCACATATAGTTCATTATGAATAATACAATATTTCATAATATGTCTTAAGGTTTAAAACCTAACTTATGCCTATTCCAAACAATAAATTCATCTTTAAAATGTAATACACATAGACACTTGTAAGTCTGACTATTGACTACATGTATATATATATACATATATGTATATATGTATTTATGTATATACACTATCACATAATATAGTTTAATAGTTTAATACTATTATATATGTGTGTATATACAATCATTTAATGAATTATTCTAGTTATATACAATTATGTATTTATGTATGTGTGTGTATACTAATATATATGCTTGTACGTTGAACTGTCTGACTTCATTGAGTGACTAAAAGTATGTATGTATATAAATAAATAATTTTAGTCACTCATTGAAGTCAGACAGTTCAACATACAAGCATATATATTAGTATACACACACACACACATACATACATATATGAGTATACCTATATATTTAATTAGTTTTTAACCATGTAGACATTTGTGTATATATATCTAAAACCCCATAAAACCCATAATTTAACCTAAAATTCCAATTTAGTTTATCATTCAAATGATTATACAGAAAACATTCTTGAATCTATGTTTTCATATACCCAATTGCATGTATAACGGTCTATTTCAAATCAACTATTACTATACATATTCTTATATACCCATGAAAATAATCCTTAAATATTGAACAAAGATTTATAAATAGATATATATGTGTATGATAGAGATTATTTAAAAAACCAACATTAACCATATCTAACTCTACGTCTCTACGCCATATCCTAGGTTACCCTAGTTTGAATGTGGGGGTTTGTGGAGGATGAGCCTTCCAAAAGGCTCAACATACAATCCAATATTTAAAATTAATTAAACAAAGAAACTAGTAATCATAAACATTTAGATAAACCCATTTTATAGTTTATTTATAAATTGAATTACAAGACCAAGCTAGTAAATATATGAATGTCCAAGAAATTTGATTCAAAATCCTTATTCACACTTGATCACCTCTTCTCCACCTATATTCTCCTCACAAAGTTTTATGATCCTTCCTTTGTGATGTGTATCATTTTTTCACAACCTCCCTTATCCTACTTTTAATATTTTTTTCATCACCTATTTCCTTTGATTGTCTATTCTCTTTGACTGATTAAACTCCCCAAGGAATATGCATGCCTAGATAACTCAACTAACTCATATTCCACCTCTATACAAAACATGGTAAACCCCATAATTTTCTCCCAAAACATTACTTAAATAAATTTAACGAATGATTAGTTACATAATCATTATTGATACTTCTCTACCAAATCCATAATTAATCATATTTTATTACTTTATCAAAACCACATGAAAAGGATCAATCCATCATCAACCATATCGATCACATAAGTCAAATAATCCTTATTTTATATTCCATGCACAACTATCAACTAGTCATTGTATAAAGTATTTCTTGATGCAATGACTAACATAATAATGATTAATATAACTATTTTCACCAAATTTTACACCCTATAGGATATTTTTCAAGCCTAATATAATATTTGGGCAACATGGGAATACTTCTAGGTATGTGAGTTTACCTATAGTATAAGTAGACCTATAGGTTTAAGGGCTAGCTCCTTGAATTTCCCTTGAAGTACTTATCACCTATACTAATTGATTGCTTGTGGGAAAAGGGACAAAAGTATGCTTAAAATAAATATAATCTATGGGAATGATACACCGTAAGTATTTCCAAAATGCTATCATACTTCTTTCACTAATAAATAAGACCTAAAAAATAGCTTCAAAGTCCTAAGATGTTCTAACATAAGTATTTCAATATAGAGGTGATATGCATGAAACAACTCAAGATAAGTAAACAAGAGATCATATTTATAAATCTAAGGACACTTTCACACTTTAAAATATCCAAACACACTAGCTACACTCTATGTGACCTATTAGAATGAGAAATCCTTGCACTAGACATGAAAGGTTAAGGAGAAGCAAGGATATAATCACTAGACCACACCATTCATCACTTTGCACACTAAAACAAGATGTCTATGAACTCAAAAATAGATTTATTATATTATTCAAATTCAAATTAAAACATGAAACCATTATGTCTTCACCATACATGGTGTGGAGTTATCAAACAAGAGCTAAAATGGCTAGTACTTATAGAATGTGAGAGAGGAGAGAGAGGAGAATGAAGTCCAAGAGTCATAAAAACACTTTTCAAGATAAGATGAGTTAAATCTATAGGATAATGAAATATTGAATAGACCATGCAAGGCATTTATGGATAAATGTCTCTCCAAACATTGAACTCCTTCGAATCTACCATAAGACTCTTCAATTACTTGAGTAAAAACTACCTTCATTAATTGGCCTTCCTTGAACACTCCATAATATACTAGGGATAGATGAGATCATTTCACTATTAGGGAGGGGTTATAAATAGACTCCAACATGCATTGAATGTGTCCCTAATCATAAATATTCTTCCATCTAAGTGTTCTCACTACCTATAGTCATAATCACCTTTTTTCACTCATCTTTCACAATTGGCACCAAGGTGTTCTTCAATTTCACAAACAAGTTCATATAGAGTATGATGTGACACTTGGAAATATTCCTCTTTCCCTTAGATTCATCGTGAAAACCTTATAAGGCTTCCCGTTAAAGTTATCACCTTCTCACTAGGTGATCACTCTACATTCACTATTTCATTTTGGACTAACTAAAGTGGAGGTGTTAGAAAAGATACTTTTGAGCTCTTCTAATCAAAAAATAGATATTAGGAGTTATATTATGTCCCATCCCATCTCCCAATGTGATCTTCACCTTTTGAAATCCTTTTTTACTTGTAAAACATCAAAATATCGAAACAAATTTTACACCATGTTCATACAAATAGGGTAGAAGCCAACTTGATGAGAAAGAGCCTTTGGGAGTCTTCTACAATTCCAAGTCACTTTCATTCTCAAAATATCCCTCTTGGATGAATTTCTATCCATCTTTTCTCCATTGGGTCATGGACAGGGATTTTAGAGGGTTTTAGGTAGTTTTAACCACTAAGGATTATTCATAAAGTTATGACATCCAAACCCCAAAAAAATTCCACTAAAACCTTGTTTTTTTCCCTTTAAAACATATCCTAACTCCTTGATCTCCCATGCTAATCATCTGTACAATTGCAAGCTTATAAATTTGAACTTTCAAGTTCTCCAAGGCATTTTGTGCACATTATCATGTTCTCAAGTCAATAAATGGTATTTATGTGGCCTCCTTAGCAAACCAAAGGTTCTCACACACCTTATATCTCCCCATGAATAAGTTCCAATGCTTTGGAATACTCCTCTAGTGTTATAAGTGATACCAAACCTCTTTTAGGCATTAGGCCTAGTCGACTTTGACTACACCTATGTGGGTTTAGACCATTAGGCTTGGTTTCTAACACTTTTGAGACCTTCACCATGATTTTTCATGTCTTTATTAACTCACCATACCATCATACAAGGTTTCCATTTATCTCAACCTATATTCTCTTCATTGACTTACTAAAATTGTAGGGCTTAGCTTTATGGGAGTGCCCTCTACCTGAGGTATAATAGAGGGCACTTACCCTATTATCATAGGCAATACAAGTATATAATAGGCTTGATCACGTTATGGGGATTTTTTTTACCAGTTTTCATGACCCGATCACATCAATTTACCTTCCAAATCTTAAAAAACACTTAAGGCAGACTTCTGTGGTGTTCACTAACTGTGCAAGGTTAATGAGTATGACTATAGGTTGCATATAGAACCATTCCATGCTATTTTTATATTTTTTTGGCATCAAGTGAAGTGTGTATTACCACTATGGAGGCACTCTAATCATGTTCACCATTCCATCCTTTTCCAAATTCCTCAATTTATAGCTTGCACTTGATAGGTCTAGACTATAGTCAACTATGGCTGTGTTACTTTCTCCAAAATACCATACTAGTAGGTGAAAATTTGTATATTAGACCTTCGTTATTTCCCCACCATCTTATTAAAGTCTTCAATTCCATTTTACATGAATTTAGACTTGTTCTCATCATACCTATGCTAGTCCATCCTCCAAATCACCATGTTTTAGTGGACTGTCATACTATAGTTGACCATTTTGGAGCAAAAGAGGTCCTATAGGTGTATATGAAGGCTTTAAAACATGTGTTTCAATCCTCTTCAATTGTCATTTGTAAAAGTGCCATTTCTCATCATATAGGATCACTTTTAGGATTTTATTTTAACTCTAATGTCAATAGGTTATATTGCAGACCTTGATTGTAGGACCTTTATTTGAGAGGCTTATGGTTCTCCTATAGGTGGTGATATGGGTGAAGACCCTACACTTTAAATTCTTATTAATGTTCACTGACACATTAGTACCATTCTTACCTTAATTAGGTCATTTTCCATGTATAAATGTCTCTATAATACTACCTTGGAGTGTAATATCACTTGGGATTCAACATACAATAGAAAAGATTGAAAAAGTGCAATAATAGAATGTGTAAATTGGGAACCCTCTAACACTATAATCTATTGGCCAAACCATTCACTTTATTTTAAAATGTGTTACCCTATATGAGGGATTCATGATTAAACACTTAGGATCTATCTAAACTCCATGTCGCACCATTTATGATGATAACAAATATGGCTAAGGCTATATTTTGAAGTTTTTAAGGAGATAGATCCATGTAACTCATTCTCTACATATGTTCATGACTCTTCAAGTTTACCTACTAATATATAGCTTCACCATGACTTTTATGTTACTTTTAACACTCTAGGACCTCAATCAATGTCTCAAACATGTTTGAACACCTTTATGCATCACTTCCAAGTCTTTGTGAGAGCCACCTGTAGGTGAACATTTTAGTACATAGGGAAGTGAAAGTGGAATTTAGATAATGTGCATAGTGTGTGTTTTTCCAACATGCTTAGACTTTCTCAAATTCCTAAAATGAATCCTTTTAAACCTTGAATTATGTTAAACAAGTAAAATTCCTCATTTTAATGTGCTTATATTCCTTTAGGCTTCTATAGGTGCACATCAATGGTGCATGACTATGTGTGCATGATAATTATTCATCACAATCAATCATATGTCACTTGAGGAAGCTTATATTTATTGATCATGTTATAATAATATGTTAAAAACCTATTATAATCTTCATTATCTCTCCATGAATTTTTGGAAATCTTTCATACACCTGACTCAGTTGACTACATGAAAGAAACTTGACTATGTTAAACATTACTGCACTCTTGATCATTACAATTTCCTATGGGTGGTATGCTTGTTATTCCAAGACTAGTAGCCTAATCATATCCATTGGGATATGTATTAGCCTATTCATAAGTTTGAAACTCAATTTTCCTTTGAAACCACACCAAATAATAGAAAAGACACATAAAACAAAACACACTAAAGGATTTAAACATGTGTTCTCAAGAAAACTTATGGAGCACACACACGACTGAAACAAAGACACACCTAATCTAGTATTTAAAAAACATCACTCTTGAATTTAAAACATCTTACCATGATTCTACTAGGGTAAAATATGGTTCCTCTTCCATCTTTGTCACTCCATGAAAGCAACTTATCATGTGAAGCATTATCATCATTAATCACTTGACTAGGTAGATGCTGAAATAACTTACCATACTTATACCTTCTCATGTATATAAGTGAGTTACTTTGTGATTCCATGAATTTTTTCTTCTACTTTCCAAATACCTTGATTAAAGCTACAACTCACCTTATCTCTATCATATCTAATTGTCATTCTTCATTAGGAATCATTATAACTACCTCAACCTTGATTTCATCTTGGGCATGATGTGTTTGATATATGGAATCATCAAGCTTGATCTCTTTTTTTTATATCACATCTAGAAATGTCTTAACATAAAACTAAGGTGCTATTTTCTCTTTGAAGACAAATACTTTTGCCTTAACTTCATTATGACTCTCTATTATTGTAGACCCTTAGATAGTAGATTGATGTTTATCCTCATGCATAACGTGACACTCATTTTTTAGGCTTGACCAAACACTCAACAACCTGCTCATTAGGTTTATCAAAAAATTTGGCATCAAATATGCAATATTTTGGAGGAGAAGTAGTCTTACCCAATTTATCAAATTCTTGACATATGACATTTAACCTTTTCCATAAGTCATCCTCCTCTTCTTCATGAATGTCATCATTAAGGGATGATTCATCAATTACATGTAAAATCACATTGTTCTTCTCATCATCTTGATCAATCATATACTTCAATATATCCTCATGACACACATGGATTTAATAGTCACCTTCAGTAACTTGTGAGATAAAATGCTCAAAACTTACCTCATATTGCTCAAATTATCCTTCATGGATGATATAGGTTCTAATGTTAGTTTTCTCAAAATATGCATATGGATCTTGTTCATAAGTATGTACACCATATTTATCTAGAAACAAGCTAGCTATACCTTCAAGCTTTGAATAAGTAAAATCATCCAAATTATATTCCTCTTTCTCATTCATCACATAATTTAAATTTGAGCTTGCCTCTACATAAGGCTCAATGTGGAATCTATCAAGTGGATGAGTTATTATGGTCACTTTTGTTCCATATATTATATTGTGGGAAAATAAGGACTAATCATTTGAGAGGTATCCTCCTATCTTAGATATGAAATATATTGAAAGATAGATTGAAGAATGAGTAGGTTAGTCCATAACAACAATGTCTTGGAGGATAGGGAAACTATGAGTCTTGGAGAAAAACCTTCAAAACTTTGATAAATACTATTGTCTTAGAAGGTGTACGCATATAAATAAAGTACTCCTTTGATGTGTGGTTCATACTTTATGCCCAATTTATCAGCTATAACTTTGGGCATCACTAATGTAGAGGCTCCACTATTAACTATGCAATTATGGACTAGTTTATCACCCACAATGAGAGTGAGGTAGAAAAGTGGAGGATTTTCATCTTTGGTAGATAGTTCCATAATGTTTTTATGGGAATTGGTAAGAGTTATAAGATGAATTAATATCATGGATATTAGACAAATATTTTTTTAAGAACTCTTTTTATCCAAGCATATGAAGGACATCCCAAAGGGAAATGGATGCCTTGTCATTCTTCAATGAGTCCACTATGTTTAGATCAAAAGTGATTACCTTCTATAGAGTCCTTGGAGTAAAATAAGATATTTTAACTTGATTTATTGAATTACTTTGAGTAGTCCTTCCAATATTTTGATTTGGAGAAGGTCCAAAAATGTTAGGGACTATCATGTTTGCAACCATGCCTTGCTCCCTTTAAGGAAGATTAGATGAACTTGTAGGCACATTAATATAACCTCTTAAAGCCCTCCTCTTGGATTTTATATTTTTCTCAATATTATTTCCTTGAATAATCACATAAGTGTATTCAACTAATAAGTTAGTGAATCTTTCTCCTTGGGGCTACCAACCTTCTCTTGCTTACAGTAAGACTTCATCTTGTATTGATAGTAGACGAGTGACTCCTCCTTGAGAAATTACAACTTGATATCTACTTTAATTAGCATCCATGAATTTTCATTTTTTCCACTCTTACCCTTGGATTATATTTATATGCATTGGTACTATCTCTCTTATGTTATATTTAGAATTAGGATTATATACATTGGCAGGCCTATTGAAGTTAGGTTGCCCTTAACTTCTCCCTCTCCCATATTGTTAACCATATTACTATTGGTATGGGTAGGGATTTTTATAAGCACTTTTTTTCACATTGGCTTGACTATTTTAATCCTATAATGCTTGGTATTTTTCCTAAAATAAGTTATACATTGACTGCCAATCAATGTCATCTTCTACCTTCTTAGGAACAGATTTAGGATTGGTAGTTGCATTAGGAATTTGGTAAATGTTTGGAACAATAGAAATAACATTAGGAAATAGAGGTATAGACACTTTAGGAGGTATATTTAAAGCTTTAATAAGGCCATTATTAGCTCTAATGGAAAGGCCATATGCCTTAGGTAACTTGAAACCACCCATAGATTAAAGCATGATGGAAATATTAATACCAATGGATCTCAAGTATATAGGAAACATGAAGTTAGAAAGTGATCTCAAGGGAGGAGGAAACATATGCCAAGTATTTTGGAACCTCTAATTTAAGTCATGCATTATTTCCTTGGGACATATTTGGATCACACTAATTTGGTAGATGAGTGAAGTGTGGTCACTTTCATCCTCAAATCTCAAAGCTATAAACACTCCAAAATCATCCCATGTTATGATGAAACCACCAGGAAAAGTCTTATACCAATAAATTTTTTTCCATATAATGGGAATGGAAAGGATTATAATGGTATCAGTGACCTCAGTGATATTTTGGAAATTAAAAAAAATAAAGATATCCCTGATGCATTCACTAGGTGTGACATGACTTTCACCATTGAATGTAGGTACATGCTTTGTAGCATTAGGGGGGATGTAATCATAGGCATCAAGATGGATTATATTATCAATATTAAAGGATAGAAAGAAATATTTCCTAGCCATATTTTCTTCAATATCTTCCTCACTCTCTTGATACTCTTATCTATTAAAGTCCTCTTGATCTTAAAAGTGCAGAATAGGCTAAGGGCACTACAATTAATAATGAAGTTTAGGTTGAAGAGGTGGATTGATAGGATTGGAAACTCTACTATAAAATGACCTAATAAGGATATTGAAGTATGAGAAAAAATATATGACAAAATAATAGTCTATAACCATATTTTACCTTGAATGGAGTTACCAAACGCTGAGTAACACACCAATATACAACTGATGTTGTCAAGACCAACATTTAAATTGATAAGTTATATTTAGGACAATGGTCCCACCATCATGATATAAATTTCATGGTGAAGCTATATATTATTAGGCAAACTTGAAGATTCATGAACATATGTAGATAATGAGTTATAAGGATCCATCTCCTTAAAACTCTAAAATAGAGCATTAGCCATATTTGGTGTCATCATAAGTAGTGTGACATGGAGTCTAGATATATCCTAAGTGTTTCATCATGAATCCCTTATATAGGGTAACACCCTGTAAAATATAGTGAGTGGTTTGGCCAATAGAGTATACTGTTAAAGGGTTCCCAACTTATGCATTCTTTCATTTCACTTTTTCAGTGTTTTTAATAGTATGTTGAATCCTAGATGATCTTACACTCCAAGATAGTATGATAGAGACATATCTCCATATAAAATGACCTCATTAAGGTAATAATGGTACTAGTTTCTCAAATAAAATCAATAAGAATTATAAGTGTAGGGTCTTCACCCATATCACCACTTATAAGAGAACCCCATGCTTCTTAAATAAAGGGCCTAAATTTAAGGTATGTAATACAACCTATTGACATTGGAGTTAAAAGTTAATACTATAAGTAGGTGATCTTATATCATGTTAGATGGTAATTTTTATAAATTATGGTTGAATAGGATTGGAGCACAAGTTTAAAAGCTTACATATACACCTATACACTCCAAAATGGTCAACTATAGTATGACAGTCCATTAGAACATGGTGATTTGGAGGATGGACTAGAATAGGTATGATGAGAACAAGTATAAATGCATGACAAATGGCTTTGGATATTTAAATAATATGGTTTATAAATAAAACAAGGTCTAATATATAAATTTTCACCTACAGGTATGGTATTTTGGAGAAAGTAACATAGTCATAGTTGACTATAGTCAAGACCTGTCAAGTGCAAACTATACCTTAGGGAATTTGGAAAAGGATGGAATGGTGAACATGATTATAATACCTCCATAATGGTAATATACTCTTCAATTGATTCCCATCAAATATAAATATATCATGAAGGGTTCCACATGAAACATATAGTCATACTCATTAACCCTGCACAGTTAGTGAATACCACAAAAGTTTGCCTTGAGGGTTTTTGAAGATTTCAAGGGGAAATTGATGTGATCCAATCATGGAAATTGGTAAAAAACATACCAATCACTTGATCAATCATATCATATACTTTTATTTCTTGGGATAATAAGGTACATACCCTCCATTCTATCTCAGATAGAGGACACTTCCATAAATCTAAACCCTATAGGTTTAGTAGGTCAGTGAAGAGAATATGGGTTGAGAGTAGTGTAAAAATTTAAAAATGGTATGGTGAATTTATATAGATATTAAAAATCATTATGAAAGTCTCATAGGTGTTAGAAACCAAGCTTGATGGTTTGAACCCGCATAGTTGAAGTTAAAGTCCACTAGGCCTTGAGTAGGCCTAATGCCTAAAAGAGGTTTGGTATCACTTATAACATTAGAGGAGTATTAAAAAGCATTTTAACATATTCATGGGTAGATATAAAGTGTATGATAACCTTTGGTTTGTAAAGGAGGCCATAAAAATACTAGTTCTTGACTTGGGAACATGATAGGGTGCATATAATACCTTGGAAAACTTTAGAGGTCAACTTTGGAAGGTTGTAACTATATAGATGATTATAATGGGAGATAAAGGATTTAGGATATTTTGGAGAGGGTCAAAAAAAAAAAATTATTGGAATTTGTGTTGGGTTTAGATGTCATAACTTTATGAACAATCCTTAGAGGTCATAACTACCTAAAACCCTCTAAGACCATTGTCCATGACCCAATTAAGGAAATGTGGATATAAATGCATCTAATAGGGATATTTTGAGAAATATAGTGACTTGGACTTGTAAAATACTCCTCAGCGATCTTTCCTATCATGTTAGATTATACCTTACTTGTATGTATAGGGTGTAAAATGGATTTTATTGACATATTTTGATGTTTTATAGGTACAAGAGGATTTCAAAGGGTGAAGATCACTTTGGAATATAGGATGGGGCCTAATATAACTCTTAATATCCATTAGTTTCTTCAAATATCTCACTATTATATCTACTAACACCTCCACTTTAGTCAGTCTAAGATGACATAGTGAATGAAGAGTGATCCCCTAGTGAGAAGGTGATAACTTTAATTAGGAAGAATTTTAAGGTTTTCCTAATGAATCTAAGGGAAATAAGACTCTTGAAAAGTGTCACATAATCATTTGTATGGCTATCTTGAGAAATTGAATCATATCTTAGTGCCAAGTTTGAAGGATGAGTGAAAGAAGGGTGATTATATCTACAGGCAATGAGAATACTTGGGCAAAAGAATATTGATGATTAGGGACAAATCCAATGCATGTTGGAGCATATTTATAACCCCTCCCTCATATTGAAATTATTTCATCTATCCCTATTATATTTTGGAGTGTTTAAGGAAGGCCAAATGATGAACGCAATTTCTAAACAAGTAATTATAGAGTCTTACACTAGATCTAAAGGATTTTCATACTTGGAAAGACATTTTTCCATAGATACCCTACATGGTATGTTATATACTCCATTATTTTTTATATTTAACTCCTCTCAGCTTGACAAGTGTTTTTGTGACTCTTGAACTTCATTATCCTCTTTCATATCTCACAATCTATAAGTACTATCCATTTCGGCTCTTGTTTGATAACTCCACACCAATTATGGTGAAACCCTTCTAGTTTGATGTTTTAATTTTCCTTTGGATAATATAAGCAATATGTTTTTGAGTTCATATACATATTTCTAACTGTTCAAAGTGATGAATGGTGAGGTCTAGTGATTTTATCCTTGCTTATCATTATCCTTTCATGTCTAGTGCAAGGAGTTCTCATTATAATAGGTCATATAGGGTGTATCTAGTGTGTTTTGATCCCTTAAAGTGTGAAAGTGTCCTTTGATTCAATAATTTGATCTATTGTCTACTTACCTTGAGTTTTCTCATGCATATCACCTCTATATTGAAATACTTATGTTAGAACATCTTAGGACTTTGAAGCTAGTTTGTTGGTCTTATTTCTTAGTGAAATAAGTATGATAGAATTTTGAAAATACTTATGGTGTATCAACCCCTTAGAGTATCTTTATTTCATGCATACTTCTATCCTTTTTCCCACAAATAATTAGTTAGTATAGGTGATAAGCACTTCAAGGCTAATTTAGGGATATAGCCCTTAAACCTAGAGGTCTAATTATACTATATGTAAACAAACATACCTATAATTATTCCAATGTTTCAAAACTCTTAGAGTAGGCTTGAAAAATATCCTCTAGGGTGAAATATTTGGTGACATTAATAACTTTGGAAATTTAACTGAGTATAACAAGACTTAGAGTTTTTATGTTAAAATGTTATCCACCACCGTAAATTCCAATGATTTCAAAATTCATTAAACAATTAACATTAATATATATATATATATATATATATATATATATATATATATATATATATATATATATATATTAAGAATATAAATCCTTAAGTCAAATAGTTAAACAAATACTATATATTATAAACCAATGTTATTATCTTTCAACATTATATGTAATTATCATAATAATAATCTTTAATTATTATTATATAATTCTTATAGCTCAAGTAAGATTTATGGAATCCATCACAACATCATAATGTTTTAATATACATCCACACATAATAAATTAGTGAGATAAGTAAACATAAACAAATTCACTCATTAAGCCAAACAAGATGAGCTACATAAGATCACAAAATTAGTGAAATAACACAAAAAATCAACATGATCATAAAAAATCAATATTATACTAGAAAGCATACTAACAATCATCTAAATTAAAAAGTACACAAAACATGTTATACTATCTATATCAAACAATTTATTGCAAAACATGATATACCAAGTGGTGTGTGTAAGGGTTTTTAGATTCATTATCTGTCAAACCCCAATGTCTCCATCTAACCATCCTCTATTATGATACTCTCTCTCCTTCAGGATCTAAGGGAATAATTTATCCTACATCCACCTCATGACATTGAAGGTAGTTATCTTGAAACATCATTATATCCATAAAAATAATGTTGTATAATAATCAAACATGATCACAAAGTATATAATATAATATTACTACTAATGCCTATCATTTAATCATGTAAATTAAGTTACACAAATTGCCCCATAATCAACATATGTCATCAATATTAGATAATTAAATAATAAAACATAATAATCCTTGGATTAAATAGGTTATTTAGCTTAGAGATAAATCAAGATGTGAGTGGTGGTGCTATTTGGTCTAACTATGGGAGCTATTAAAAAAACATGTTCCTTTCCTTTGTTCAATACTTTAACTATTGGTGATTTTTTAGGTACGGGTGGTTCTGTAGAATAATTTTGAAGTGTGTCATGATGCTTATTAATTGGTTTACATTCCCTTGAAACATGAGTCTTAACATGTTTTGTTGGTGATGGATAAATAGGTAACTGAGTTTGTGTATTGGTTAGAGCACATGCATATTTATACACATCACAATATAAGGTCTTGAATAAAGTAAAGGCCTTGTGAAATTATCTCTCTCTAAGTGGAGAGAAAATAACCCTAATAAATATAAATTATACATCAAAATCTAAGGGTATAAAGTTTATGGAATATAAACTATCCTCAAATCGGATAACATATCTTGTAGAGATTCATTCTCATTTTGGTTCAATATTTGAAAATTTTCTAATGGTAAATTAAGGTAAATTAGTGAAAATGTGATAGTAACATAAACCTCTAACTTCTTGGAAGTTGATAAGGAACCATCTAGTAGGCTATAAAACTAATCAAGATCCCCTTTAGTTAAAGTGAAATGGAAAGCTTTTAAAAACAAGCTTCCATTTTGGGCCCAATGTCCAAAGGAGTGTGTATATTATTGTAAATGAATAGTAGGATCCCCTTTACCATTAAATAAGGAGAAACAAATCATGCTAAATTTTAATGGATAAGGATATTCAAACACATGTCATGTAATAGGTTGTCTTGGTAATGTATTCTCCTCAAAAAGAGCCTCATGAGAAGAAACTTGTAACTTAAGAGTATTTACTTTATATTAAAAATATCCCATGGTGGGTATAATAGACAATTTATCATGAGGAGAGGTTTTATTTTGTATTAGATGTTATAAAATACCATTCACATGAAACATAAAAATGGTGGGATATGTACCACTCTCGAGAGGAAAATCATCACATGGGTTTGTAATATTTGGTAAAGGAGTACCTATTGACTTTTTAAGTCACCACTAGTAGGCACAAGACTTAATAAGACCACAAGAAGAGTTACACACTTTCAAGATACTAGGTGCTCAAGAAAAATGTACACAGGCATTCTCTATCCACACTCATGCCCAAGACAATCAATCACAAGTTTGTATAGTAAAAAAATAATGATTGACACCCATCAAGAGATATTAACATGCCCCCAAATGTAGATTTATTTGGAACACAACTCAAGAGATGTGCAAGATTAAGGATACAAAGTTTTAGGTTCTAGATGACTGGGTAAAGGAAGTGTGTAAGGAGTAGTTACATATTATGAAAATTGTGCCTTAGACATTTAGTCTTCATACACACTCTTATTTGAATAACTCCCTATACCTATCTAATTTAGTTCCATGATAGGACATAAGATCCTACATTTACACCCTTAAATTATGTAGTGTGAAATCTAAATCCACGCACTACCCTTGCCATGAAATCAATGTCTAAATTAGATCATTTTCACACCTTAACAAAAGATCAATTCCAAATTAAGGGCACATACATAGTTACATGTGCATGAAGTGCAAAAATAATGAATCTCACATCAGATAATAACATGGATAGAGTAAAAGATAGATTATAAAGTAAGTGCCAAGTGGTGTCATGGTATAAAGAGTTAGTTAGAAAAGAAGTTAAAAAGAACTTAGGGCATTATTAGGAGTAAATGCATAAGCGACTACTAGACATTGGGAAATGAGTGCACACCATCCTCTAAACTTTTCAAGAAATTCTTCAATTATTATATGCACATATGAACCCTAGCCAAATCATTCCACCAATTCTATATCTTATCTACCAAAGAGAATTAAAATTCATGGTCACGGTGTCACAAGGGAATTAGAGTTATACCTATCACCCTAAGTGTTATATTTATTTTAAAATAGGCTTATTCACTATAAAATATTGATTCTTCACTTGTAGAAGGATTGACACATTTTAACAACCTCACACTACTAAAATTTTCCCTCAAAGGCCACTTATATTGGCTAAATCTTACAGGCTAATGAGGAATTAAGTTCACCTCCTTCCATTCTTCTAATGTTGTATGTCATATTTTTGTTTGTTTATCCTTATATATGGTTAATGTTCACCCCTCTCACCATTGTCCATTACCAACACCTGTCGTAAAACTTAGAACTCACTTGTAGGTTTTATTCTATGTGTCCTCATGTCTACATAGGCATTATCTATGGATAACCTTCATCCCTCTCAATTATACATTACATTATTGTACCTCTATGCAAACCAGATGCATTTTAAGTATCCCTAGAAAAATTTGTGTGGAGACATCTTGTTGCCAAGGGTTTTTAGTGTGTTTATGGTAGTAGAAGTTCCCTCTCTATTCTAGGTGCATCATCTTCTTTTAATTTCAATATCTCTTACCCTCTCCCTCCCCTTTTCCCTCAAGAGTTTAGTTTTAGGCTAGCTATAGTTTTACCTTTATACTCTTTAGGCATACACACTTGTCTTAAACTATGTGCATTTACAATAGATGGAATTTGACCTATTCCATAGGCTCATCCCAAGGAGTGCAAGGGTCCCATGTCTTGGGGAAATTCCCATCATTTCAATGAGATAATCAATGTTCACATGCATATTTGAGTAATAATACTTCCACTCCAAACACCATAGACTATTGCACCCCACACAAGGCCTTCATACTTAGTGCCCTATCATAAAGCATCCCCATGTTGTGGAGCATCCATGGGTGCACATTTTGAATGATAATTTTTTTTAGAACTAGTGGGACTATTTAGAATAAAAGAGCTAGGGAATTAATTTTACCATTAACTATCAAGAATTGAAGACACTCTACAGAGCACCTGGAAACTCTGAATGTCCAAATCTACTGGTTTAAGTAGTATGAGTGTTTGATACTATGTCCTTCCACCCTTCATTACATAAAATGCTACTGTCACACCTTCTCATTTATTATATTAATATCATGTAAGCACATATATCTTTTCCCTAGTTCAACCCCTATGACAACCTATTTATTCTTCTAATCAGCCTTACACAAGCTATATTTCTCCTAATTTACATTATTACCCTTCCAATCAGCCTTAAAATAGAATTAATGATATAAACCTTGATTTCCAAAGATAAATGAAGGATATTGAAATATAAAAAGGGTATGGTTAGTGACAAGAAGAGATTACTCATCAAGCTTACACCCAATAGTGGGAGATGATGGAACAGTGCAAATTTGAAGAAGAATGCTTTGCCAAATAGATCACAACCAAAGAAGAGAAGAAGCATTAGTTTGTTATATAGATGTAGAGAATTTAAGTGCAACCAACCACCTCCACCCATTCCTTTCCTAGTTTTAGGTAGGTTCCCCTTGCACTTACAAGCCAACCTATGGGACAAAAGGTTTTTACTCTCAAGGTCTCTAGATTCAAGAAAGATAACTCCTTTGTTCCTCCAAGTATATCCCCTATTTTCAAAGTACCAAGCTTTAAAAATCCTATGCCTATGATATCTCAAGAACCCATCCTTCTTTAGGAGCCTCAAGCATAGTCATGGAAACACCATTAGACCCAACACTTTGACTTCAAGATGCCTACCTTGGTCAAGACCACTCCTACTATGCCAATGGAGGCTCCTTGTCTTCCCACCATCTCCCTTTTTAAAAGAGATCCCATCATGTTGAGCATAGATAAGATTTGTATAGAAGAAGAAGAGGGTACCTTAAGTGAATAAGAGATCACCATTGGTACTCCCCTCAACACTACCACATCAGGAAAATCAACCCTAATATAAGAAGAAGATAGATAAAATTAGATAGAGTAGTAAGTTTTCGAATGAATGAATAAGATGGTCATAGAAGGGGGGGATATTAATAGGACTAGTTATCCCACACCACTCCATAATGAATCCAAAATATTGGGCTATACTTCTCTTGGGTAAATGGGCTACCATTTGATGTTATAAAAGAATATCTCAAATAAAAATCAAACTTTGAAGAGGATCACATGCTTAAAGATAATGACTATGATGACCTCAAGACTAGCCTTAAAGTGAAATCATAAGTGCAAGAGGAGGAATCCTATTGGGATGAGCTAAAGGAGTTTTTTTCAGGTCTGGATGATAAACTAACATCCTCTTCGGAGAAAAACTATGACCAATTCTATGCCAACTACAAATTTCAATCTCATATTATAGATATTTAGGATACACATACAAATGAGGTCACAACATCATATATGGGGGAGGCCCACAGGGATCTAGGTGCACATATAGGCATGAATGAGTCATCAAAAGGCTCATTCAAATTAAGGGAACAATGCCAACCAATCAATATTTATAAGTAATGTGAAGGTGCTACAAAAGCTATGGCAATAAGTGTTATCAATCCTTGTGTACCCAAGCACATCACAAAGGGATTTATAAAAGGAATGTTCAACTTGGAATAGTAGCTGTAAGATAAGCAAGGGAAATCCATTAATTTCATGAACTTTTCAATCATCAAGTGCAGGACTGTCAAACTCTAGGAGGCTTAATCTAAGTAGATATCATAGATAGGCTCCAATAAATCTAAGAGGGATTAGTTTAAATTCAAAGACATCAGTCATCTATGAGGAGAGATTATGTGCAACATGGTAGAGTCATTCATAAAAAGGGAACCTAAGAAAACTATATTCCTCAAGCATTATTCAAAAGTAACCAAGTCATGCCTCCTTCACAGTAAATAGATGCCACCTGACCTCCATCCATCACATATCAACAATAGAGTGGTGCATGATGCAAAGTATTTAAGAGGTTTTTGTTTTGATCTCGGAGGATGAAGGTGCATGTTTGTAGGTTATATATAGTAGATTAGATTATCTTTTATTACATTTCCCTAAGTGCATGTGGGTACATTATATAGTGTTATTTTAGTTTTATTTTAATCTAAGTGAATTTTATACATATATTACTTGTTCTTCTCCTTTTCACTTTGTTGAGTGTAGGACTCAATTCAATTTATTTAGGCGCAAGGCCAAGAAGGTTACAACTTATATGACTCCATTCCCAATGGATTGCCTAAGGCTACCAAATCTCCATTTATAAGGTAAGTGGCCCGCATAAGTCACTAGAAGTGGTGATTTTCTAAGTCACTCCTAGTACTCATAGGACTTATGAAGACTATAAGAAGAGTTACACACCTACAAGATCTCAAGTGCTCAAGAAAAATGTGTGCAGGCATTATTTATCCATGTTCATGCCTAGGACAATATAATATAGGTCTATGTAGTATCAAATTAATGATTTATGCCCATTAGGAGCTCTTAACATATTCCCCAATGCAAAATTATTCACCACACAACTCAATAAGAATGCATGTTTAAGGATGCAAAGTTACAGGTTCTAGATGATATAGTAAAGGAAGTGCATAAGGAGCAATTACATAACATGAAGAGTGCACCTAAGAAATTCAATATTTTTGTGTGCTCTTATCTAAATAATGCCTTGTACTTATCTAATGTAGTTCTATGCTAGTGCATAATATCCTACATCTACACCCTTAAACTAGATAGATCATAATCTAAACCCATGTTCTAGCCTCATCATGAACTCAATGTGTAAATAAGCTCATGCGCACACCTTGGTGCAAGACCAATTCCAAATTGAGGGTGCATACGTAGTTACATAAACATGAAGTATTGAAAGAAAGAAGTTCACATCAGATGATGATGTGGCTAGAGAAAAAGGGAGCTTGTTTAGTAAGTGTCATGTGGTGGCATAATATAAAGAAGTAGTTGGAAAAGTAGTTGAGAGGAACCCAAGGCATTTTTACAAGTAATTTCATAAGAAACTGATAGACATTAGGATATGAGTACACACCATCCTCTAACCTTGTCAGGTAAATATTCCCTTATTCTATGTACACGTGCACCCTAGCTAAATCCTACCACCAACTCCAAATCCAATCATCCAGATAAAACTAAAAGGCATGGTGGCAGTGATGAAAAGGAATTAAAGTTACACCTATCACCCTAAGTGGCACATTTATTGTAAAATAAGATTATTCACTATAAAATCTTGATTCTTCACTTGTAAAAAGGTTGACACATTTCAACAACCTCATAGTGCTAAAATTTTCCATCTAAGAGCACTTCTATTGGCTAAATCTTATAGACTAATGAGAATTAAGTTCACCTCCTTCTATTCTTCTAATGTTTTATGTGTTATTTGTGTTTGGTGATCCTTGTCTATTGGTAATGTTCACCCTTCTCACCACTGTCCATTCCTATCACCTCATCATCACTCTCAAAACTCACTTATAGGTCATATTCTATGCATACTTATGTCTACATAGGAATTATCTATGGATAACCTTCATCCCTCTCAACACTGAACTACATTCCCATGCCTCTATGTGAAACACTTATGCATTTTGAGTGTCCTTGGTAGAATCTATGTGGAGACATCTTGTTCTGTAGTGTGTTTATGGTAATAGGAGCACTTACTCTATTTCTGGTGCATCACCTTATTTTAATTTTAACATCTCTTACCTTCTCCCTCCCCTTTTCCCTCAAGATTTTAGGTTTAGGCTAGTGGTAGTTTTAACTTTCTACTCTTTAGGCCTATGTTCTAGTCTTAAACCAATTGCATTTAGAATAGATAGAATTTGGCCTACTCTAAAAGCTCATCCTAAAGAGTGCAAGGTTCCCACACTTTGGGTATGTTCCCATCATTATGATGAGACAATTGATGCTCATGTACACAATTGAGTGATAATACTTCTATGCCAATTCTGTAGACTCTTGCACCCCATGTAAGGCCTTCATGCTCAATGCCCCACCACAAAGCACCCTTGTGTTATGGAGCATCTATGGGTGCACATTTTGAATGATAAAAACACCCATGGTTAAATAGGTAAGTATATCATGTTAGGTATCATGAAGGCTAATAACATTATCATTATAAGATTCTACTTCACTTGGAATTTGGTTACTTTCAATAAGAATTTGTGAAATAATTTCACTTGTAAACATTTGTTCTTGTTTTACTAAAAATGCAAAACAGGGAGTAAAAAGGACATTTGGTACATCATTTAAAATATCATGAGTTTGGGGGGATGAAACTATCACTTTCATTTGTACTAAACAAAGGAAGAGATAATGGAATGCTACTTTTGAGTTTCTTGGATTTATATGATTTAACATTTAAATAAGATACATCAGGTAGAGTTTGAATTTTTTGTGAGTCTTGAAAAAATGTATGTTTTGTAAGTGTTTTATTAATATGTTAATCGATGCTCTCATTTTTCCATTAAATTAGGAAATGGTGAGAGATAAGACATATTTTTCTTATTACATATTGGATGGGAAGAATAACTTGGACTTGGTGTGTTTGAATCATACAAAGAAGACATGGGATTTTTGACACTAGTATTATTTGGAGGTGAAGGAACACAATTGATTTCATCAATATTTTCATTATGAGATACATTTTAGGAACATTCAACCTCTTTCACTTTGTCAAAATTAGAAGGGGTAAGCTCACATTTAGTTGTTAAAATAACCAAAGAAGGCGTACATGCAATAATTAGATTTCCAACACTAGGAATAGTATCATTTTTCATGTTTATTGGTTCTTAACCCTCTTCATCATTGTAAATAAAAGGAGTAAGATAATGAGGTTCAACATATCCAAGATTAATATCATTACATTCATATCCATAAGAATAAATATCATTATCAATAGCTTGGTCATTTATATTTACATTTACATCAATTGTTCTTTTATTGTCATAGTTATAATGGAATGTATGGGGTTGAGACTATTTTTTATGTTACATAAGATCCACATGTTAAATACATTGATCATCAAGTGCTTTAAAAAAATTATAAAAAGAATGAGTATTTTTTGGTTGAGGGTCCTTTAGATGTCCATAAAGTGGAATCAATAAAGAGTTGAGCCTTTAAGAATTTTTTTCAAAACAAAACCAAGATAGCCAAAGAAATGAGAATATTTAAAATTCCTCAACTAAGTATGCATAATTAAAAATCAGATATGAAAAATAAAATATAAAAATCTAAAATGAAATTTGAACATAGGTAAAAACCCTAATATATAGACTAAGATTTTGGTTCAATAAACAGAGTTTAGGTTCATCAAATGTTTTATGTGCTTTATGAGTTTTAAAAGGTAATGTATTTGAATAATAAGAGGATATTATTATTGTGTTAGTGAAAAAATGAACAAATAAAATTGACAAACAACACACTAAACTAACACCTTCATGCCTAGTTACTAGGGTGAGCTTAATAACAAAAAGAAATGATAAACATAACTATAAAGTAAGGAAAAACAAGAATACTTCACCTTTATTGGATGATTAAAATTATTTTTTAGTGTATTTATCATCTTGTGCTCATTAATTTTTCATCAATGGAAGCTTAGCTACCTCCATATCTCTTTCGCACTTTTGGCTTTGGCTTGGTTTGGCTTGGATTCAATTTGGCATGGTAACACTAATTGCAATGGATTTTGGAATCATTTGTGCATTATAAATTTGAATTATCAATAATTTTGAAGATATATGAGCATAATAAATTTTAAATAAAGTAACTTAAAATTCATGTGGCAAGGCCTCCCATTTATAGATTTTTGCAAATGGATAGAATCAACCTGAACCGTCCATCTCAAGATTGAGATGTGTGGCTAAGGATTAATCCAATTTTGCAATTAAAATTCATAAATATGCTCATAAATATTTGGGATAAATAATAAATTAAGAGGAATGGAGGAAATTGATGAGGCATAGAGGGTCTTAATGAGGCATGGGAGGAATGAATCTTGATATTTATGGCATTTATGGCCTAGGGATGTCTTCCCAAGAAATGATATCACCTGATGATGCAGATATTTAATATTAATTTTAAAAAATAATTATTCAACAAGTTTCCATGGAATTATTAATTAGGCTCTAATTTGGTTTAATTATCTCTTAAGCATGATTAAGCACTTTAAGCACAAATTACTCAAATTGATCAGAATGCCTTGTTATTGGTCCAAAATTTAATTAGAGTGGAATTGGAAGTAAATATTAGATGTATTGGAACCATATTCCCATTTAGAATGTTTCCAACACAAAATAACAAAGACACAAGTATCGTATAAAAAAATTGATATAAAAGAGCAATCCAGAGCACCCAGGTGCAAATTTGGCATTTTAACTCAAAATGATCTGATCAAAGTTAGTTGGCCCATGAATTACATTACCCTATCTAATTATACTATGGCCAAATTCAACAATTGAATATGTTAGGTTCAAATCTTTTAATGTGATTTAATGTTTTTAAGCCAAATTGTCCACTTTGGTGGATATTGGTCAAAAGTTTGGTTGGAGGTCATTGGTGGCCAGATTTAGGTGTCTACAGTTTGCCCTTATTTGGGAAGGCATTGAAATATATAAGCATAGTAACATCTTATAAAATAATGAAAAGGTCTTGTATGACTATAACAAAAATGATGATAAACTAAATGTATGATGGCCCCTCAATGGAATGGTTGGCATAAAGAAAGTTTGGTAAGCAGTCCCTCAAAAGAATGAATGGAGATGAGGGGACCAAAGAAAATTAAAATGATGGGAGGAGAACACAATGATATTGAAAAATTAGTCATAATAATTGAGAATACAAGTAGGATAGTGTACAATGGTTTTCCCAAAGGTGGTTATAAGCATTGTACCCCGATAGTGGCAACATTGTATGATAACACAATGATTTTCCCATATGTAGTTATAATCATTGAGAAGATGGAGCTACCCTAGCTAGGACATAAAAAAATATAATAATGTGCATTTTTATGGGTGGAAAATGTAAAGTGGTGATAACATAATGATTTGCCTAAAGGTGGTTATAATCATTGAGAAATGCAGGTGAGATGGTGTGCAATGATTTTCCCATATGAGGTTATAATAATTATACCTCGATTATGGAAAAAATGAAAAACTTGGTCAAGGATAATGATAACTTAACATAGAGGGTAATGATGAATTGGAATAACCTACTAGTAGGGAGATTCTCATCTAAACAAATAAAGGTTGAAATTCTTTCATAGTTAATTACTCAGTTTGGGATATGATTGGTATTGAATCAGGATGTCAGTGTCGAAGAGATTCTGATGTCATAATTTTTTAATAGACTTCTTAAAGCTAAGGTTTGTTATAGCATGTGTCAATAGGCATCATGGTATAACATCATGAAGTCTTAGCCAAAATATGTATAGATATTGACTCCCATAATCAAATACTCAAATAGAAAACAATGCACCAATGACAGAAACCATGATGACAATGTAAACATATGAATATGGATGTATTAAATTATAGGTGCACATAAGGAATCAACCAATTAACACACATAGATTGAATCAAGGAAAAAATGCTGAAAGAAAACAAACAAGCAAACAAACAATAAAAATCAAAAATAAACAAACAACATAATAGAAACCATACAAACATTTCCCCTAGAAAATAGGTGATAAGTTAACACACAAACAAAATGGGGGAATAGAATAAAAGGAAAGAGGTGGTTTAGCTATATCTATATGCACTAGGAAAGTGTATGCTACCTACATAGTTCCATGGATGTAATATCCAATAAAAAACTTTAAGCCAAATGTAGTTCTCTTAGGGAATAAGAAGACTATGATAACTGATGAAAATAAATAGAATGGATGTGATAGAAGAATAGGAATGGTCTTAAAAAATGGCAAGTGCATGAGAGAAAAATGCCAAAAAGGATGGAGAAACTAAGGAACAAGTGATTTTTCTTGTAACTTAGCTAGAGTTCCCATAATCCTTAAGGCAAAGAAGTGGTCAGTATTTTTGGTTTTTTCTAATGATTTTACAAATGTTTTTGGAATATTTAAAGTATCTCAACTCAATCAATAATGATGAGACACTAAATGGTTTAAGCTCACAAAATGGTGAGATCATTAAAACTTAGGTTTATCATAAAATGGTGAGAGAATTGAAACTTAGGTTACTCACAAAATAGTGAGAGTGTTCAATCTTAGATTTCTTACAAAATAATGAGAGTGTTCAAATTTAGGTTGTTCATAAAATGATGAGAGAATTGAAACTTATTTTTTTCATAAAATGGCAAGAGCATTGAAACTTAGGTTGCTCACAAAATGGAAAGAGTGTGGCTTAGGTCGCTCAAAAAATGGCTAGAGCATTGAAACTTAAGTTACTTGTAAAACAACGAGAGCATTAAAACTTAGGTTACTCATAAAATGGTGAGAGTATTCAAAATTAGGTTGCTCAAAAAATGGTGAGAAAATTCAAACTTGGGTTTTTCATAAAATGGTGAGAGTATGGATTAAGTTTCTCATAAAATGGTGAGAGTGTTCAAACATAAGTTTCTCACAAAATGGTGAGAGTGTGGCTTAGGTTACTCAAAAAATAGAAAGAGGATATGGAAAGGGAGACTAATGTAACCTAAATATGATTTGAGTACAACCTAATTAGTCCTAGAATGGCCTCAAATTATAGTAATTCCATCCACATAAAAGGTAAGGAAAAACTAACTAGGTCCCAACAAGTTCTCAAATCTAGCAAATGACTAGTCAAATGAAAATAGCAATGGCAAGATGATGCAGTAATACAAGGTAAAAAAGTGTTGCCCATATTTTTCCCATATGTAGTTATAACTAGGATATAATAGCACAGGTCAATGATACTAATTTTCCCATAGGTGGTTATAACTAGTATCAAGATTGGTGAAACATTGATTTTGCCATAGGTGGTTATAATCATGCTCACATAAACAAGCTTGATATAGGAAAGAAAATGAAAGATATATTTCTAGATAAAATATCACACTAATTTCATAGATTTTCATTGTAAACATAGATTAGATTGATTGTTAAAACTTGATTGAAATCCTCTCATGAAAAGTGCGAGAAGAACCAAAGGAACCGAGATGAAAAATAGGATTTAGTCTAGATAGAAATGGAATGATAGGATGGATAAAATGGCAAGAGGGTTTTCCCCTAGGTGATAGGGTGAATATTAGGAATATGTAAAAATGATAAATGGATATGTAACAATGGTAATGGCATGACAATGTGAAACAATATGGTACATGTTTTTGGCCTAGGTGTGGTAAATGGCATATGATTCTATTTTTCCTATTGAGATGGAGATGCATTTCATAATTAAAAAATGATATAAATAGAATACTAAATCATGTTAATTTATATCTCACACCTCATTTGAATAGTTTCTCTATCAAGAATTGTCTACAAATTTGGATGCTGAAAATGTTGTTGTGTTCTTCCTTGGTCATTGATTATGATTCCTTTAAGAATCAAGAAAAGGTATCTTTGTATCTTATATAAAGGAAAGTGTGGTAGTGGATGGTAAATAGGTATAAATAATAGATGGTAGGTTTTATTTTGAAATGGAATGGGTGATGATAGTGGAATGTGGAATGGTGGGGAAATAAATGAAGATTAGGATTTTTAGTCACATTTAATGTTGTTGATGTCAGATTTAACATAATTTTGGTTGTGGTGGGGACAAAGACATGTTCTCCTAATAAGACTCATATTTTTATATTGTTTAGGTCTAAGAGTAAGTATCATCTGATTAATATGTAGATGGGAAGCTATTTTGATTTGATCTTTGATTTTGTCTTCATCTAGTAGTGAAGAACTTTTGTGCTCAGCTAGTGGTGCCTCAAAAAGGTTTTCACCAATAAATTTGTCTTGATTGTCCCATAGCACCTTTGAGAAGGTTTGTCTAAGGAATGTTGAATTTTGACTTTGATTTTATTCTAGTGAAATTTGTGTGTCCCCTAACACCTTTGAAAAGGTTTCACTAGGAGCGTGTTCTTCTACTACATGAATGTGGTTTTGCCCTCTTTTCTCTTCTTCAATTGCTATGTCATCATGGATGTAGTTTTAAAAAGTATGATTTTTTTATCCCAATCAACATGTATGGGAGATGGAATGTCAATAATATGACTATCTTGGTTGATGGTAATGGCTTGTGGAATGGTAATGGAATGGGCATTGGCAGCACAATCCTCATAGAAGATACTAGGAGAACTTGCATCAATGCTAAAGTAGTTATCCTCAAAAATTATAGAATAATCATAATGTATTAAAATTGATCTACAAGGCATGCATAACCAATGTTTTAATAGCCATAAACATATTATTCTTTTGAATATTATTCTGACTCAAGGAGCTCTAAATCTAATGTAGAGACTAATGTTAATTTTGATTTTAATGCTAAATCTAATGTCAGTCCAAAAATAGAACTTGAATGTATCTCTGATTCTTTATCTGATGGGTACTCTATTACAATGATGTCTTGTTGAATGTTTGGTATTGGAAAAATAATAACTTGTAACAACATGATGGGCACCGGCAAGACAATTTTGTCAGAGTGGGACTCCTTTACGATGGGAAAAAGGTCAAGAGACAACTCCTCAAAGATTGGATTGTCAATATGAATATCTTGAAAAATAGGCACATATTCGAGGTAATTATTTTACCAAAGGTGGTTATAATCATTAAGAAGTGACTTATAAAATACTAACTCATTAGTGTGAGAATCCTTGACAATTGGTAAATAATCAATAGGTTATTCATTACATGTTGACTTATCACAAGTGGTTGGTTCAACAAAAACATCTTGGATTGGTTGGTTTTCTTGGTCTTGGTTTCCAATGAGTTAAAAAATACTAGTTTTGAACATATTTTGGTCTTTAAATGATAGGATAAATTGAGGTTTGGATGGGATTGGTACTGGATAAGAAATGGCCTATAGTTGGATAATGGTAGGGCATTGGGGAGCATGATTCTTTGCACAAGCCAAATGTAAAAGTCTTGAGATGGTAATGATAGGGTGGTGTGGATCTTTATTTCTTAATAAGTCAAAGGACTAGGTCCTAGAATGATGAAAGGCTGGTGGAACTTGATTACTCACACAAGCCAAAGGACTAGGTCTTGGTATAGGAATAGTATGGAATTGTGGAGCTTGATTGCTTGCATAAACCAAAATATGAGGTCTTAGAAAGATAATTTTGGGTCATTGTGGAGATTATTAGCTCACACAAACCAAAGAATCTAATTCCTCCTAATAAACCATATCATCCTAATCTTGAGTTGGATCATAAGTTGGTTTTTGACTATGTTTTATGTACTAATTATTATAAAGAGGGTATTGATCTGTATCCCAAACAATATTGTCTATAATTGGTTATTCAAATTACTCTTCACAAACCTCTTCATACCAATCAAGGTTTTGAGTTGGATCATAATTTATTCCATGACTTTGTTCCCATGAATGATTATTATGAGGTGGATAGAAATCTATCTCATAAACCATATTAGCATCATTAGGGTCTTGACTAAAGCCATAAAAGTCTTTTTGTGTAGCTATTTTATCATAAGTTGGATTATACAAGACTCCACCATAGGTGTAGCTAGACATATCCACATTAATGATAAAATCTCCAAAAATAAAAAGGCTTAGAGTTTTACAAACTCTAAAAAACTATGCTGAAAGGATAAATGGTTCAAACTTGGTCTAACTTGGTTAAAGGTGGAGTTGTATCTCGAATGGTTGGTGCTAAAACTTGGTATAAAATAGTCTAACATCAAATTTATAATGTCAAATGTCATACACACAAAAGGTCAAGCATCTGAATAAAAATTAGTATGTCAAAGGTCTAGGTCAATGTGTTCCAAATAGGGTCTAAACTAAGAAAAGGAAAAGTTGAGTTGCTAGGTCTTTTTTCCAAACATGGAGTCAAAAGCTAGGCTCAAATGAAAATGCATGCTAAGACTTTTAGCCAAACAATGTTAAAAGCTAGATTTAAAATAAAGGCATGATGTGATGTGATTTGATTTAATCTTACAAGTTTGGAAACATCTTTGACATAGACCCAACACACAAAATCAAACATAAACATGATCAGTTGGCATAAAGTATAAGGAAAAAGGCATTTGATAAATAATATGTTCTAAAAAATAAAGTTATAAATAATGATGAGGATAGGAATTGAACAAACAAACCATCAATAGTTTTCAATTTTGGGTGATCAATTAACTGAAGTTATGCAACCCAAAAGATAAATATCTATGTATCATCCCCATGAATTGAGGCTTAAACAAAAATAAATCGATGTTTGGATCTAAAATTAACAAGGTTAATTGAAAACACAACTTTAAAAACTATGATTTGACCCAAATAGCTTCACAAGATTGATCACAATGCTCCCTCAAGAAACTCACTAACTTTTTTTATGCAAAATCTTGGAGTGGGAAACTCAAAAAAGTAAAAAAATCAAGAAAACCACATTTTTCTATAAGTGGTAGGTTTAATTGGACCCAGTCGTAGGATTGTCCTGCAACTCATGGTATTGTCATTCAAACTCAAGGTATTGCTCTTAGGGATTTTGACTAACTTTTTGTTTTCGTGCAGGGTTAACAATACCACTACTTTAAAAGTTATGGGATTGATTAACTGAGTCAAAGTATTATCTAATTGTTAGTAGTTAAGTGATAATACCATAACTCACAAAGTCATATAATTTTGCTATTACTAGTGGGATCATTAAACTAAGTCATAGTATTATGACTAAATTACCTATAGTTTACAATATCATGAATTTTAAAGTTATGAGATTGTCCTGCAAGTAGTGGGATTGTGATTCAGAGTCATGGTATTATGACTAAATGGTTAGTGGTTAGTTACAATACCATAAATTTTAAAGTTATGGGATTATCCTAGAAGTAGTGGGATCGCTTCATCAAGTAGTGGGATTGCACTATGTAAAAAACCTAAGAGCTCATTTTCCTAAGTTCATTGTTTCAAATTTAAAGTAGCTTTAAGGCTAAAGGGTATGCTAACATTTTTCTTGTAGGACCATCTTGGAAAATTTCTAAAACATGTTTAGATCATCTTTTTCATGCTTTAAAATGAACTAGGAACATTATTTTGGTACTTAATGTAACCTTTAGGTGCTTAAGTATGTTTGCAGCATTAGTTTTCAAAGTTTTCAATTTTAAGACCAAGGGGTCAAGTGAAAACCATGAAATCTTTCATTTGGGCTTAAAATTGAACAGACTTTTCATTTTTTTATACAATAGTTCCTTGATCTAATTTTTGATTAGCAAAGAGAGGGGTGTTGCATGTATACTCCTTTATTTGTCCCCTTTAGGGAACCTTTGGAATCAAAAGTGTCATTCCCATTGCAAATTGACTAGTCCAAGCCATAGAAAGAACATCATCTAAAACACTCCCCAAAAACATGGAATCTCCTCCTTTAATGTGATTTAGTGTTTTTAAGCCAAATTGTGCACTTTGGTGGAATTGGTCAAAAGCCTAGGTAGAGGTCATTGGTGGCAAGATTTAGGTGTCTATAGGCAATATTCTAGAAAAAAAGTTATTTAAAAGGATTGAAAATATTTAGATTTACACCAAAATACATTAAAAAAAAATTCCTAATCTAGTATGTGTAGTAAATACAGTAATACAAATCAACTAAGGGATAAAGAGAACACATATTATTTAATGTTCTATTATAGATCATGGTAGTGGATAGGAGTCATCATAGGGCTGTGTTGGAGATCTAGATTTTGTTCATTCTATGTTTTGACTATTTTTGACCTTTAGACAGTTGTGTCGATCTTGGACATAAACATTGACACTTATGTTTATATTTGATGATAGTGTCCAGTGAGAAATATACAAAAGAGTGACCTAGAATTTGGATCAAACCTCTGGTTCCCCTTGTGTAATCATTATGTGTCTCAACTTGTACTTACCTATGTGCTAGATCTAGATAATGAGTAAAACCCTAGTTATTTTACATTGCACCTCTTACATCTTGGTAAAAATGGGTTAGTAACATGAGTCAAAATAGGCCTAGCAACCCTATTATTGCTAAGTGTTACCTACATATCCAATACTCCTAAGAAGGCCTAAAAATCACATGTATTTCTCCATCTTATGTATGTGTGTGGAATTTCAATAGTAAAAATCTATCCCTTTCTCTTAATAACCCTTGGTAGAAGTGATACAATATTATATTTAATCTTTTGAATGCTTTAGATATTTAAAAAAGTGTTGTGAAAGTTGATAGCTTGAAATAAACAATACTTTATTATTATATAGTTTCCTTATCAAAATAAGTGTGTTAATTATAACCTAGAATATATATATATATATGTATATATATATATGTATATATATATATATATATATATATATATATATATATATATGTATATATATATATATATGTATATATATATATATATATGTATATATATATATATATATGTATATATATATATGTATATATATATATATATGTATATGTATATATATATATATATATATATATATATATATATGTATGTATATATATGTGTGTGTGTATATATATATATATATATATATATATATATATATGTATATATGTATATGTATATATATATATGTATATATATATATATATATATATATATGTATATATATATATATGTATATATATATATATGTATATATATAGGAACCTTTTGAATGTTAATTAGAACTAGTGATATGAAAATACAGCCATAGGATGGGAAAAGAAGTTAAAAAAATGGCCATAACATGAAAGATACTACAAAAGGTAAAAAGATAAGACTAAAGAGATGCATCAATCTTAGACACTAACATCGATGCTAGTGTCTAGGATGGATACAAGTATCCATGGGATAAATCATTCATAAAAAAAGCACAATAGGTAAGGGTCTTTGGTATAAAATAGATGATGATAAATAAATATAGCACGTAGGCCCAAGGGGTAGGTAAATCAAGTGAAATAATGTGGATCTAGAGAGGTCCATGAGAGATTACATCACTATATGTCTAATTCTTAGTAAAGAGGTATATACATAAAAAATACTAGTAATATGTATACGTATATCAAAAATTTTGTCTATAGACACAAAAAATGTGACTCAGAGGGGGTAATACTCCTAACTATTTGAGAACCTAGAATCTAAGTAATGAATAATAATAAAACATCAGCTCTATCAATAAAATAATAAATAATCTAGACCCTAAAAAGACTCCTAATTCCTTAATCAATGTACTAATCCTTTCCATTCCTTGGATTTGAGTGTGTGATTTATTGTGAAATTTATTTCCCCTGGTTACGAGATTTTTAAAAAAGACTTGAATAAATGTTTTAGGTTTTGTTTTGAATTAAAATTTTATAACCAAGTTGTAATGGAAACTTGGGCATTATTTTCCTACCAGCTAGACATCCATATACCCTAAAAAGATGCCTCTAATTCCACTCTAAGTATTGATGTAATTCTAGTTAGGCATCCATATCCAAAATAGATATTACTTTAATCACCCATATTTTATCAGTTTGTATGATGATTTTTTTTGAAACACAGATTAAATTTGGCTAGGTGTATGTATAATAAAACTTATTTTGGTTAATACATCACTGCCAATGTGTATCCATTTTTGTGTTTGATATCTCCCATCTAAGTTTTATCATGTAATAGTGAAGATAAACTTTGAAAATGAAAATTTATACAATTTATGTGTTTATGTCAGAGTAAATCCTAAAGGTCTAGTAAACTTATTTAGTCTGATCAAAACCTAATTCATTCATAACACATACCTCAATCCCAAAAGCTCAAGTAATGTTAGAATAAATATTTGTGAAAACCAATTGTGAATATTTTTAAATCATCCCCTTATTTTTGGTAAGTACTTTGTAAATTCAACATAGGAAATTAGTTAGTCTGGTCTAAAATTTTAGAAAACTAATCTAAAAATCATAACAATTAATCTACTAGACATAAATGCAGGTAGCAAAAAACACTTATTCTAATAAAGTAGAAAATATATTCTACAAAACATGAAATTTAATCTAAAAAATAAGAAATCTAATTTAAAAAGTAGTAAATATAATATAGAAAACAAGAAATCTGATCTAAAAATAAAAAAATCTAATTTACTCATACATCTACGTCTCCACCTATAGTCACTCAAAATTATCTCCAATTGGAGAAACCATGAAATAATGTTTCAAAAACTATGTATTGACTAGAAAAGTGAGGTTTAACTTAGATTTCCTTTAAGAATAAGGTATTATTACCTTGTATTTTTGATATATGATATGGCTCAATCCATAAAGGAGTGAACATGTCATGTTTTCCTTATTTCTCATATGATTTATCTCATAGAAGCAATAGGTCCTAAATCCTGAAGGCCTTAATCTTAAACCTTTTGTCAAACCATATTTTGATAACGTCTTGATGTTTGTTGAAGTTGTGCACTACTTTAGTTCTTTCATCTTCCATCTAGTCCATATCAAGTATTCTAGACCATGTTTTTTCATTTTCTTCCATGTACTATGTCATAAAATGGTACACTAGTATTTTAAGAGTAATGGGGAAGATTGTTTGTTGCCCATAAACTAGCAGAAAAGGTGAATCCTTGAGAGCTTTCTTGTGTTTGGTTTAGTCTTCCCATAGTGCATACTTCAATTAGAGTTGTCATTCCCTTCATTTATCTTTTACTGAATTATTGATGGTATCCATCAAATTCTTATTGGTATATTTTACCACTCTATTCCCTTTAAGGTAGTAGTTCGAAGAGAACTTAATGGTGATTTGGTTGTTTTAGGCCCACTTAGTAAATTCTATAGTTTGGAACGCTATATTTTTATCACAAACCAAATAAATTAGAGTACCAAACTTGGTCAGTATGTTTTATTCTAAAAATTTAATAACATCAATTACTCCATAGTTATTAATAGCCACAACTTTTGTCCATCTAGTACAATAGTCACTATCTATTAGGATAAACTTCTACCTTATTGAAGAGTTTGGGATAATTAACCCAATAAACTCAAGGTCCCATTTAATAAAGGGGTATCCTTTTATGAACGGTTAAAGTGGAATGGCATCATTCACCTCCCTATTTCCAAACACTTGATATTCATGGTAGGTTATGACATGGTTTTGCATATTTGAAGATCATGGGCTAGTATTATCCCATCCTATAGGATATTGTGAGTTTTGTTTCTTGAGGGATGTCCACCACCAATCTTATAATGTAGATTATCCAGGGTGTCTTCAAATTAATTTCTTGAAATACACCTTAAATAAATACTATCATAGTTTGTTCTATATAGGAATCCTTTATTGATCATATAATGAGCTAATTTGAGCATAAGGGCTCACTTTTGCTCTATGCTTAGCTTGGGAGGATATGTACTTATGAGTAAGTAGTGGATGATTTGAGTGTACCACTCACCACCAACTACCTAAACCTCATTGATTTTCTTAATGAAAATGTGTGGATCAGTTTCAGTCATGAGATATATGATTCCTTGGCCTCTCACCATATTGTCTAGACTGATTTAAAAGTCAAACTCTTAAAGTTTGGCCATCTATTTTACTCTTATTTCACCCAATTTGTTCTGGCTAAGTGTAAGATTAACAACTATGTTTAGGATGATGGTGTATGTCTTATTTTTCAAAATATAATGCCTAAACTTTTTCACAACTTTGATTAGTGAATATATATATTTGTCTATCATAGAGTATTTAAACTATGTTTCTTTCACATTGGTACTTATGAAGAAAATGGGATGTTCATTATCATCTATATTCTATGTGAGTAAAACATCTATAGTATATACATAAGTGAATGAATAAAGGTATAAGTGCTTATTGAATTTTGGGTTGGTCAAAACTAGACCTTGAGAAATGGTAGTCTTGATGTCTTGAAAATATCTCTTAGCCTCTATTGTCCACTTTATCTTGGCATATTTCTTCAACACAACATTCAATGATTTGAAAATCTCTACAAATCTATAAATGAATTTCCTTACAAAGTTTATTTTACTAAATGAAGACTTTAATTCTTTCTTGTTTGTGGGAGATGTTAGTTTAGAAATTGTTTGAACCCATTTTGAATTAGAAATTAATGTCTTATATAATCCACTGTGATCACACTGATAATAAAACATAATTAAGAGTCAAAATAAATAAGAATATAGTAAACTTAAGCATATATAATCAAATGTTGTTGCATTTGTTAAATTATTTTTGTACATATAAAGGGGGATTATGATTAATACACAAAAGGCATTCAAATTAGTAATATCATAATATGAGTAATTTTGTTGAAAATATAACTCATGCACAACTAGAAGAGTAATATACTATAATGATATAACTTCTTACAAAATCCACAAGATTGGAGAATAATCAAGATTTTCACATCAATACTAATTTTATAACTTTCCTCATAATTTACTATTAATATTAATAGCCAAAGTTATCCTCCCTTTGGGATCGAGAGGATATATATAAGCTTTGGATGGGGATGCCTCATTTCTCAATAAAAGTCTAAAATTACATGTCTAAAAATATAATGATGTGTCAATTCTCATGTAAAACATGCATGTACAATAGTGTTTGCTCAGAATAAAATTCTTAAACAAAATATAAAACATACTTGCCAAATAAATTAGTAACTAATAGTTACAACTTAGCTAAATCATGTAAATATATACATATTTAAGGGGGTGATGATGTGGCACCATTGACAAAATAGAATGATGGGTTAATAGTTGTATAAACTGAAGTGGATGAAACTATTTTAGTAACCTGAGTTACAACTAGAATAGACACTATTATTGTAGATATCCCTAAAGTTGTCACCAAAGTATTTTTATTAGTGAGTATTAAAAGTGGCACATATGTTCTCCATATCTACAATTTCACTAGTGTATATATCAAAGACTAGGTGCCCTAAGGAGGTGCTAATAGTGCCCCTACTTCTCAATTTGATTACTTCTCTACTTCCATTTGTTAATATAACACATGGTTAGACTAGAAGTCAATATTAAAAGATTCAAAATCATGCAAAGACATTTTTATTAACTGTAGGAGATTTTCCATCAACTTATTATGTATGAATAATACAACCTTGACCTCCACATAAATTATATCAGTTCCTATAATTCTATCCATAGAAAAAATCACTAGTTGCATATTTTCATCATTGGTTCTATAGATTATGCCTTCATTTTTAACTTGAAAGATATCAACTACAACTAGAAGGAGATTCTCAAAAATGGGCTTAAGAAATAAATTTCCAAGAGGACTACTTACCTTTGTGACTCTTATATATTTAAAAATATATATTACTTCTCTCTCTTGATTCACAAATTGTTACACAAGAGTTTCCATCTCTTGATACTAGTAAATATAGCCATCTCTCTTGTCAGCAACATAATTTTGTTCCTATGAATCTTTTATTATATTTATTAGTTTCTAGTGGGAATATGACTTATTTTGTATCCCTTGGTTTAATAATCAAATCTTACTATATATATACTTAATTTTATTTAATAATTGAGGTATGTCCCCCCACCTAGGTTGGGATGTAATCTTAACAAACCTTATTAAATGAATGGTTTCATACAACTTTTTTGATGCCCCTAAAATTTATCTACTATTTCCTTAGGAGCTGAAATGGTGATCCTATTTTATGATATATAAACATATTTTTCATATCTTTTGAACATTTATTTGATTACTCCTTTAGTAGTATCCATAAAATTATAAGGATCTTCCAGGTATCTATCTAGGTCAAAAAGATTTAATTTTATTCTCTTTGTTAGAGAGAATAATTCTTATCTCTATTATAACTTGACCTATTCCACTTCTACAACCATAGTATTTATTCTATCCTTCTATAATTTATTCATTTGTCTATCAAATTGGAAAATGAATGTTGGTTGCTTAGAAATTACTAAGTCTTGTCTTCCTACTTCTTCTTGTTGTAACTGCTTAATCCATAAAGTAATGTTCAAAACAACTTGCTAATATAATTATTCTATAACCACAAGAATTATAGAAGGGTATTACCCTAGAGGATACATTTTTGTTGGGTAAGATATCCCTAATGCATGGAAATTAGGTGAATATGGTCACCCATGAGACTAGGGAATTAATTATTGTGGTATTACTATATAGGTGGTGACATAAGAGGAGAAGAGATGGAAACATGAGATAAGAAAGTAGGAAGACTTAGTAAATGTGCTATTGTCAATGGAGTTAGAGGAAATATAGATAATATCCTAGTTTCTCCACTTAAACCTACAAGTTTATCCACATTAATTATGTGTTGAAGAGAAGCAACAACAACTAGATATGCGGGGGTACTTGGCATAGTCTCAAATCTTCCTTCAACATCCACTTATTTATATGGACCATCTTGTTTTTTTATGTTTTCATATGTGTGAGGAGGTTCATGAATAGGTTTATAAATACATTTTTATTTTTTTATCTGATTGACATCTTCCTCAATAATATCAGGATCATATTGGATCTTCAATGATTCAATCATTGACATGTTCACCCTTCACACTCTGGTAATAACCTTGATGTCATCCTCTACATTAATGAACACATAGTCATGACTATAAGATTGATGACCATAGATGATTTTCACTTTCCTCTCATTTCTCTTGATATGCTCCTTGACATTATTCCTAGAGTCCCAATGCCTAAATGGTGCCCATTTCAATCCATAATTAATCATTATTCTTCCAATAGACTAAAAGTGATCCAACCTTGTATATTGTATTATATCAATGCTAAGAGGGGTTGGGTGTATGGATTATTACTTATCCCTTCATAACTCAACATCAACACTATCAACCAAATGAGCAATAATTTCTTGTGTAGCTAGTTTGTTAGGCATAATTAGGGTAAGTAAAAAGGGTGTTCCTTGGCATGTTCTATCATGATTACAATGCACTAGGGATAAAACTAGTAGTTTTCCATTTTTTGAATAGTATTATTTATAGGATATGATAGTTTGGGTATGTTCTTCTCATATATAGCAGCGTACACCATAGGGTAAAAGGTCAATGTTAACCTTTTTGAATTATTTATATACTTGTGCAAATAAAGGACATTGAATTCATCACAAATCCTATTATTTGGATATTGTTATAGTCCAAATTTACACACTAGATATATCAATAAAACCTTATCAAATTTGGGATAACATGGAACTATCTATTAATATAGGAATATTAATACAAGAGATAGATCTCTTAATTATGGGCTAGCTCCCTTGATCTGTCTATTTAGGCTCACACACCACACTATCCTAATCATTTATTAGGGTGAAAAGGAAAGAAAGAAACATAAAATCAACCTATAATAATGGAGGTTATAAACCAATTACATCTCCACAAACATACTTTAAACTTGCACTATGAAATCAAATTACGAAAACTAATCCCAACTCAAGGTTCTTATAGAATGAGTGTTTTTATATGGAGACAAATTTTTATACATTTACAAAGGTGGGTGAATAGGAGTCTGATCTTAGAAATTTCTAATATTATTCACACTTAAGACACACCTAATAAATAATTACACTTCATGAGACCTATTAGAAGAGATATTACTTATACAATGTATACAAGAGGAAAATGAAAGCAAGGAGAAACAATTATCACTTGTCATCTAAATGAACTACTTAACATACATAGGAAAGAATTTTAGAGGGTAAAATAACTTAAGAACATTATTCAAAATGAAAACAAGATGTAAAACTATAAGGGCTTCACCATACCAATAATGGATAGTTTACAATGCCAAATGGCTTCAATTTATAGAGCAATAAGAAAAGAAAGAGAAAGAGTGGCGTTGAAGAGTCACAATGCCAAGTATCAAGTATTTAATACTAAATAAAATGAAAGGGAAAGAGTTATAAAATAGATCATGAATATCCATGGGGTTGGACATGTAGGGGGTTGACCCAATTTAACCTGGGGTGAAATTTTGGTCAATATTTTGGAAATTTCTAGGGGTAGTATGCTTTCTATGCTAAGGACCAATTGCCTTGAAATCCTATTTTGAAATGGATTTACTCATGTAAAAAAATTGACACTGATATGCCTCTGAAAATAATCCAAACTCATGCTAAACACAATAAAAAACAAACACACAAAATAATACAACAAGACGAAGACACACATGTCTTATCCAAGTATATAGGGAAAACACATAAACAACTCACACCAAATAATTTTACCAACACTTATTGAAAATACACACCTATACTAATACAAAAGACATAAAAATACTTGAGGTAAAGGAAAAATTATTCATTGCTTCAACTAGGGTCAAAGATAATGCTTCAAGAATCACTGTTACTCTATGAAAACAAACCATCATAAAATGAATGTTTGACAATGAAAACTTGCTTATGGAGGTAGCCAAATGAATTAACATTTTTGTATCTTTTTCTAAATAAAAATGTATCACTTGGAGATCTTATGAATACTCCACATAGTTTTCCTAGAGGTTTGTTTGAATTTATAACTTTCTTGACCTTTATCATGTCCACTTGGTACTCAATATGATCATTGGGAATCATGAAATCCTTCCCAAATTCAAAGGTATTTGAATCAAGATATATATATATATATATATATTTTTGGAGTTATCAAGGTTGTCTTATAGTTTACCAAACATTTCATGGTATACCAAATTTTTTTATACTTAGTAGAGGCCCCAAGCTCTTCTTTATGTTCATTAGGTACATGATTGACCTCATTAGGTTTATCTTCTTTTTGAAGAGTTTCAAACCTACTTACCTCTTCATAATTTTTCACTATGGCATTGAATAATTTATACATATCATCTACCTTTTCTTGAGGTTCATGCTCATGAATATTATTCTCTTTGGAAAGTAGAGTTGAATGCTCACTAGGACTATCATGCTTTGTTATAGATGGAATATATCATCTATGTGGAAAAGGTAGTTGCCTCATGCAACCTATCTTAGAGTGTCATTAGAATTTAACTCAAGAGATCCATCAAATTATTCATAGAGGATTTATTTACCAAGACATGTTTCTTTAACATGCTCATATGGATTAAATGCATACTGCTCAACTCCCCATTCATCAAGTATACATTAATTATGTCATCAATAATTGTTAGAGGTTATTGACCACTAGGATGATCTTCTTCATCACTAATATTTAAATTCATGTTTGATGTATAAGACACATATGTATCTACATGAAATTGAGATATATGTTTATATTTTATTGATACTTTATCACCATAACTAGTCTTAAATTCTGTATAGAACCAATCTAAATTCAAGTATCCTCTAATATTAGTATTAAAATATCTTGAAAAACAAAGGTAAAAGTGTGGCACATCCACAAGCACAACATCTTGATAAATAATAAAAGTAGGAAAATCATGAAGAATAAATTACAAACCTTTTATTATGCCAAGTATCATGGCATTTGACCCATATAGTTGTAACACTCCCTTGAAATGATGCTCATACTTCAACTTCAACATATCATTCACTTGTTTGGGCATAATTGAAGTACTTTCTCCACTATCAATTAAAAAATTATGAACTAAAGCATCACCAATTATGATAGAGAGATAATGGAAGATTTTTGTCTACTTTTTCAAAAAAAAAATAGATTTCCCTCACTATGCTTCAATGCATTTATCAAGGATTCTTCTTTGCCACTATGTTGCTTGGTTGCCATGCTTAGTTTGGAAAATTCTTCTTGGAGTAGGTTTGATTGTATATGTATTTCTACTATATCCAAAATTTATAGACTTACATGAGCCTTATTCATCTACTCTATGATGTTAGTGAAAGAACCACTAACCTTAGCTTACCCACTAGTAGAAATAGTGTTGCCTATAACTTGAGAATTTTGAGGTGTGAAGGAACTCTTAGCATTATAAATTATTTTATCTACTTGTGTATTTGGGAATTAATTATAAATACCTTCCCTTTGGAGTGTTTGAAATCTCATTGATGGACCATTACCATCCCCTTGAACCTCTTTGATTACCTTTCTCGTTGACCTTATTTTGCAGCTATAAAACTTGAATCTTTTCTTGATTACCCTTGCTAATTGAAAAAAAATGAGTCACCTTGATTCAAATTGACTAAAGTATACCCCACTTGAGTACTCTCTCTATTTCTATCTCCTCTATTAGGTACCTCATATTGAGTCATGGATATCATTATTCCCAAATTTGCCATGAAAGCTTGATTGAAGGACTCATTGGCATAGGCATATGGATCATGAGGTTAATTCCATAGAGTCTGACCCTCATGATCTTAAGAAAGGTTTTTCTAAGAAGGAACTAATTCTTTTGAGGTGGATGGAGCATTGGTATTATAACCATTATATGTTTGTTCCTGAACTAGCTACCCTTGACCTTGAAGATGGACTTGAAAGGGTGGTCTATTGCATTGATAGTTTAGATACGATTGAATATGTGTAGTGGATTTGTAAATTTATCCCTTGATTATGTTATATGATCCTCTTTAGACCTAAAATCTCATGCTCAAGAGACTTCTCTTTGTCTACCTCATTATATTTACTTGACCAAATAAGGGTGATTGGCTTATATTTTGGAATAAGGATGGGAATAAAAATAGATGTAGGGTTTTGAAAATCAAGGAATAGAGGCATAAGGGGTCTTGGAGCAATGTTTGAAACCTAAAGCAAATAGTCCTTATCCTTAATGGCCACTTCATAGGAATTAGGAAATGTGTTCCCTTCCATAGATTATATCATCATAGAAATATCACTATCAAAAGCCTTTAGATAATAAAGGAAAGAATGATGTGCATTAGGTCTTACCATGATTGGTCATTTGCTCAGTCAATGACAAGTTGCCACTCTTATTCTCAAACTTTCTCCTCAAATCATCAACCAATTCATCCCATGTGTTAATATATTTAGGAGCCAAAGTACCATACCAATCAATAACTTTACCTTTAAAAAAAACAACAAAAAACCTAATAGCTATATTCTCCTTAATGATATGATGTATATTGTAGAATTTGGCAATGTTTATTATGTGCTCAATATGGGTAATGGAAGTCTAAATAGTGTGTGAAGGGATACTTTTGAGGGTTGATATGGGAATGCCATCATAATGGGAAAGTATTAGAGGACTATGGCCATTTAAAGTAACAAATAGTAAGTTCCTTTCCATGATAGCTTTAAGATTTTTCAAGATTGGTCCAATCAAAAACTATCTTATAGGTCTATGAGTAAGGCATGATCTCTTTGGGTAAGGATTAACATTATCAAATCCATATGATTTGAATGAATAATAAGGAAGCTAAAGAAGCTCTTGGAAATCAAAAGGAATGAGTTTAGTATGATATCATATGCTTACCTTAGGCATAAAATAATGCACTAGTCTTCAACCAATATTTAATTTTTGGTGTCTCCAAATACTATATAAAGTAAGATATTACAGCCTCTTTGTTCTCAAGACTACCATCTACCTTGAACAACCTTCTTAGACCACATGTCCCACTGAGCATGATAAAACTTCTATTGCCCAAAATTTCAACCTAGAGAAGATAATTAGACCTCAAATTTGGGATAACATGTAATTATCTCTAAATATATGTAGATTAATACAAGAGATATATCTCTAGATTATGGGCTAGCTCCCTTTATATATCTTTTAAGGCTCACACGATACACGAGTATAATCACTTATTGGGATGAAAAGGGAAGAAGGAAACATTAAAATAACCTATACTAATGGAAGTGATACACCAAGGATATCTCCACAAACATACTTGAAATTTGTAATATGAAATAAAATTACTAAAAACTAATCTCAAGTCAAGGTTCTTCTAGCATAAGTGTTTCTATATGGAGGCAAATTTATATGAATTTACAAAGGTGGTTGAATAGGATTTTTTATATTAGACACTGATAATCTTATTCACACTTCAAATACACCTAACAAACATTTACACTTCGTGAGACCTATTATAAGAGATTTTACTTACATAATGCATACAAGAGCAAAATGGAAGCAAAGAGAAATAATCATCACTTGTCATCCAAATGAACTACTTGACATACTTAGGAAAGAATTTTAGAGTGTAAACTAGCTTAATAACTTTATTCAAAGGGAAAACAAGATGTCAAAATAGTAGGGATTCTCCATACAAATAGTAGATAATTTACAATGCCAAAATGGATTCAATATATAGACTAATAGGAGAAGAGAAAGAAAGAGTGACGTTGAAGAGTCAAAATGCCAAGTGTCAAGTCTTGAATACCAGTTAAAATTTAAGAGAAATATTTATAAAACATATCATGATGTTTTATTATCTAAAATATGAAATCCTCCAAAAGTTGGTGTATGGATACTTCATTGTCCTTCTTAAAACTGCCTTTCTTGATGAAGAGTCCACTTAACTATCTATAACTATCTTGGAAGTCATTATAACATGTAAACTAACTTGATAAGGTGTAAACATGATTGGTACATGTCATTATGCACCCCTTTAATTGATAACCTTCTCTTTAACACTTGTTGTTCACTTCCTTGCAGCGACTCACTAGCCCTCTAGGCCTAAACTCTCACACTTGTCCCTAGGATGACCTACATATACTCAAGCGAATTAAATTTAGAGATTTGAAAAATATCATCATAACCTCTTCATCTTATATTATATCATATAGGCCTCAATAGAAATCAAAATCACACTTCTCATCTTCAACTTGGCAGTCACCTTATTTCTTACTATTTTGTCCAAGACTACTTGCAATAATCAACATAGTGGAGGAGTATCCATACATGACATAGGTAAGATTGTGGTTTTAAGAGTAATAATACATCTCCATGCACCTTTCACCATGGATTTCACCAATATAGTCCTTTTTACACCTTCAAAACAACTCAAATATTTTAAAAAACACATAATGTGAGCCATCCATATAAGTGATGGTACATAATATTTGAATGGTAGGGAGCCTAAAAGACTTAAAAGTAGATTAAAATCACTTTCCATTCTAATTGACCACTTTTAGATGAATGCTCTTCATCTTTTCCTCATTGGGATCTTATGATAGTTTTAGGAGTCTTTTGTGTAGTTTAGGTTCTTAGAAATGGTTTATAAATGTTAGGCCTCTAACCTTTGAACCAGTGCCACTGAATTAACATACATGACCTAACTAAACATTCCCTAAGTTCTCAATACCACATGCATCTCATTCATACATATGGTATAAAAATAAATTGTCTCTCAAGTAGTTGTTATTCATTCTAGACACCCTTAAGACATATTAAGGCCAAAAATGACCAATCTAAGTTTTTCTATACAAATTAATGAGTCTCATAAACACTCCATTCTCCCATGAAATCTATTACATTGCTTGGGAAGATCACATGATCATATGAGTGACGTTAGAAGCCCAATGGTTCATGCCTAGTTCTAGGTCTCATAGGCATAGATTGGGTTTTCTAAGTATGTGACCAGATATTAGTGGTTGGAGTGGTTTTAAGAACTTTTAAAAACTTGTTAATCTCCAATTAAATCCTACATATCATTCAATAGTTCCTTAAGAATCTGCCATTCATCCTTTCACCATCAATGCACTAGGTTTACAAGTTAAATTGCTTATGGATTTTATAACATAAAGGAGACTAAGTAGTTATTATTAAACCCATGATGACCACCTATACCAAAATTAAAACCCTAACCATGCTTTTGGAGGCCTCAATACTTGAAATTTGTAAAACTAGTTATAGGACTGTTAGGACTATATAGGGCTTTTAGGTAGAGTTTGAGTTAGAGTGTATATGACTTATTCTATCTTAAATTGAGTTAGAGTTTTTGTATTTATAAATTTTTGACTTTATAACTCCCTTAAAACCTTAAATTATTCACATAAACCACCACTTAAATCTTTAGAGAGGCTTTTAAGTCACTTGGGTAGACTGTATGCTTGTATATGCTCTTTTGAGATTGGTCTACCAACTTGGTATTATAGGAATCATGTTTAAAACACTAGGCCTATAATATAATGATGATTTATATTATAAAACCTTATTGAAAGACTATAAATTGTCATTTCCTTTGAAATTATTAACCCACTATTATTTCAAAACCAATTTACTCAATAGTTGAGTGTATGTGTGTATGAAGATTTATGAGTGTAGTGGTTTAGATTTTTGATGATTTAGGAACCATATTCAATGTTAAAATCTCCCTTAATTCATGATATTATGATAACTTAGTATCTCATTAAAATCCTTGGAGCCTCTATGTTTCTTCAGTATCTCTGTCCAAAATAACATTTAAACATGATTGCCTACAAGTGTTGCTTGAGGGGGTATTGACTATGTTTGATCTTAAATTGAGTCTCACAACCAATATCCAATAATTTTAAATATCTTATTATTATTATTATTATTATTATTGTTTTTATCCTAATAATCTTCTCAAAACCTTGAAACTCCCTACTATTTTGGAACATCACTCTCAAAGCACACTTCTCCACAACAAGCTATAGGTGATTATTTGGATGGGCTATGTATGTGAGTCTTGAGTTGGTAATTCAAACATATCATACCATATTATAATCCTGAATCCTTATCAATAATAATTATAACTATATTCCAAGCTTTATATCCTCTTCAAGGTACATCATTAAACCCCTAACTTTTCATTGCCTATGCACAAAAATCTTATAGGTTTCGATTAGGTATGCTAAATTATTTACACTTATTTGTCTTTTAGGTGCCTTGGAGATCTATCCAATTAAACCTTAAATTCATAATATGTTCAACCATACTATGAGGGGTTGAAAACAAGTGTACTACTCTTAACCTGAATTAACTTATAAAAGGACAAGCTCTGCAACTATCATGCACTATTTTGTAGACCATTGGTATTTAATTATAATACAATGAGATGTTTGTGCCTATCCTCCCAAGATCACAAGTGCAAAAATAGGTTTAATTCAACATGAAATGTGTGGATATGATCTACAAGTCTTCATACATTATTTGGTTCACATAGACCAATTTTCATAGTCCAACCAAATGAGAAAAAATGAACATTAGGGTTGAATAGGTAGTTTGAAGGTACTAATAATTTTTATGATTGTTCATATAACACATTCCACCAATCATAAAATTATGACCATGATATGGAATCTTGTAAGGGCCCATAACATACTCTATTTTCACTCACTCCAACTCCTCATTTCTAGTCTGTACCAAATAAAAACTATCGACCCTTTCTAAGTTATCCAAGAGAGAAATAGGAGAGAGGAAATGGTTTTCACCAATTTTTTTCCTATTGAAACCACCTAATCCTAAAAATAAACTATGTTGATTCCATGACACCTTCCTAAACCATTCACACTTATATATGAGTGACCTTAATCTGTACAAACCTTTGAAACTAACTTTTTTGTAGATGTTCTTCTTTTTACATTGATCCTACAAAATTTAAATTTTAAAACTTCCTCTAATCCTTATTTGACATAAAAAAAGTTATCCTACTTCTTGACATTTGTCTTTTTTATGATAAACTATACATTTACATAAAATGACCAAAAGGTGGCATAAAAGGATGTTAAGAAAATGGATAAATGTGACAAAGATTAAAACATGGTGTATGACCCTCAAAGGTCTTACTTAACCTCAAATGGTTACCATGGTGACCATTCTTAAACCTATAGGAACTTATGGAAATTTTGAACATGCAAGGGGTTAAACCAATTTAAACTGGGGTGAAAGTTTGGTTAACATATATTTTGTAGATGGTTATGAGGGTTAGTCATATGTTGAATGGAAGTTTTAGTCATAAAATATACCACATAAGATATCACATAAAAGTTATCATCTGGTAAGCTCCCTATATTTTTGATTTGTAGAATCAAATTTCAACTTATTATCTCTCCTAAATCTATAATTTTGTTTGAGGTTAGGATATTATCTAATAACAAGACCCATATCTCATTAACATAAGAAATGGTTGAGAAATAATATATTCTATTTAATAGGGCCACGGTAATTATTACCCATGGCCTAAAGATAACAATGGGGATAGAAAAAGTAGGGCCATGAATCATAAATTTTATTTGGTATCCATCCTATTATTTTAACTTAATATGGATGTTTTTTAGGAGCCATGAATCAACCATGTCCTTCCTATAGGTCATTTTTGATATAGGGAGTATTTAGTGTCTCTCGAAAGCATTTCCATTTATGTATGCTACTAGATTTTTGTTAAGTATGAAATGTAATATTTTCCCAAATATTTTACTATTCATAAATAAATCAAATAAAAGGTCAATACAAGGCATTACATCTCTTTTGGATTTAATGTTATGTACATTGACCATTTTTATTACTAGCAAGTCATCCTTATACCTTTGTGTGAAGATTGAAAGCTTGTCCTCAGACTTGTATGGCTCAACTACATTGACCTCATCCAAAATAGTAGAGTAATGTTTGAAATCATGGTTGAGAGTTGTTGAATCAAATTTTATGTCAATATACTACATTATTCTTGCAATTGAATATGTATAAGGAGGTGGAGTGAGAGATGAGGAGGCCATTGAAACTATGGGTGGAAAATGCTTATTATAAGAAGAGTATATAGTTTCTTGGTTGCAATAAGGCTCTAAATTTATAATTTGTACTTGACATCTAGAAGGTAATGTGATTGGATTGGATATGGAAATTCAAATTATATTTCTTTGGATGTGTTGGCCTTAGTGACTAAATGTATTAATTAAACAATTCATGTGAATAAATGGTAACAATGGCTTTCACTCCATTCCTTGTCTATTATCTCCATTTAAATTTCATAACACCAATTTCCATATGTTTTATTTCCATGTGGCTTATTTTACCTATTCTTAGGTGCTTAGTTAACATAATATGATAGATATCTCTTTCTCACACTTTCTGGCTTGGCATTCATGTTTTTGTTATCTACTTATGTGTCCAAGGGACATGTGTCTACATATCACTAATCCAATTATAACTAGGATATGGATTGATGTACATTGTTGTTTTGGTTGTGAGTGAGTGGGATGATGACAGATGAACATCTCTTTCTACTTTTCTTGGGATAATTTGTATAAGGAAATATGCTAACATCACTTCCAAGTGATTAATATGATGACACATAGACAACTCTCACTAATCCACTTTCTTAGGATAATCCATACAAGAAAATATACTGACATCATCTCCAGGTGAGTGGGATGATGACACATGGATGGCTCTAGGTTATCTACATT